>LGRX02004524.1:0-25038 GCA_001247695.2 Cymbomonas tetramitiformis | reverse complement strand
TGCGGTGGAAGGGGCTGGAAACAGTCATCGAAGGTGTATTGATCAGCGTGGTGGTAACATAAATTAATCACTTTTTAGCAAGGAATCCAAATATCAACTTAATTTGCCCACCCGACGAAGCCTTGAGGTCGTAAGGGGAGCGGGGGCGAAGGGGGGGGCGAAGGCAGGGTGAGGTAGTGAAATTCATGGAAATCATGCTTGTTATCAAGGCCATACCTAAATTCCGTAATTTTGGTAGCGCGCTAGGACAAGTGAGAAGGGATTGTACTAGAAGTGTTTTTCAACGTAGAACATAAATTTGGGGTCCTTTACACGATTCAGGATAGATAAGGGGGCGAAATCGCACTTTCAAAATTGGTGAAGATCTTCCACGATTCTTGTGGTAGGCTGAGGTGGGGTGGCGTGGGGCGGCTGGCTTAAGGGTGAGTGGGAATGCTTGGTGAGATGGGGTCGTGGGTGGTTAAACACATCCATCGGGATGTGTTTGACTTTGTACTAACGCCATGGGTCGGTTGGCATCGAACTTCGCCCGAGATGGTGGGGTGCACTCAGGGGGTGGCCACAGGGGGTGTCCGATTTAAGGCTGGGGGCTGAGTGTGAGGGCGGCGTGGGGCGGCTGGCTTAAGGGTGAGTGAGAATGGTGAGATGGGGTCGTGGGTGGTAAAATACATCCATCGGGATGTGTTTGACTTTGTACTAACGCCATGGGTCGGTTGGCATCGAACTTCGCCCGAGATGGTGGGGTGCACTCAGGGGGTGGCCACAGGGGGTGTCCGATTTAAGGTTGGGGGCTGAGTGTGAGGGTGGCGTGGGGCGGCTGGCTTAAGGGTGAGTGGGAATGGTGAGATGGGTTCGTGGGTGGCAAAATACATCCATCGGGATGTGTTTGACTTTGTACTAACGCCATGGGTCGGTTGGCATCGAACTTCGCCCGAGATGGTGGGGTGCACTCAGGGGGTGGCCACAGGGGGTGTCCGATTTAAGGCTGGGGGCTGAGTGTGAGGGTGGCGTGGGGCGGCTGGCTTAAGGGTGAGTGGGAATGGTGAGATGGGGTCGTGGGTGGTAAAATACATCCATCGGGATATGTTTGACTTTGTACTAACGCCATGGGTCGGTTGGCATCGAACTTCGCCCGAGATGGTGGGGTGCACTCAGGGGGTGGCCACAGGGTTGGATTTCGGGCAAGACAATTTGACCATAATGTTAAGGTTTTTCGCAGCAGGCGTAAGGTATCGATGGTATGGGGGGCTTACCGATACGCCACGAAGTACTTAAATGATGGTGTATAGTATTGGGCGAACCCTGAATGTGGTGGCGTCCCTCTGCTAGTCGGATATGCTGCCCAAATTGCAGTGGAGTCCGAGGGGGGGTCGCCCAGGGTATCAAGCATGATGTCTTCCCCAGTTCCTTATGGGGAAACTTGGTGCCGTGCGGAAGCGTTGCTGAGTGACGACTTGTTCGTCGTTGTGGAGGGTACCGTCGGTACCCTAAGATGCATTAGGTCATGTACAAGTTATATATAAGGTGGGGTGTGGATTGAGGCCGGATTGGTTGTTCGAATGCGCGTGGGCGCTCTGAGCTTCCCTGCGGGGCGGAGGGGTGCGAAATGCGGATGTGGCTAACTCGGGTGGGTGCGGTGGAAGGGGCTGGAAACAGTCATCGAAGGTGTATTGATCAGCGTGGTGGTGACATAAATTAATCACTTTTTAGCAAGGAATCCAAATATCAACTTAATTTGCCCACCCGACGAAGCCTTGAGGTCGTAAGGGGAGCGGGGGCGAAGGGGGGGCGAAGGCAGGGTGAGGTAGTGAAATTCATGGAAATCATGCTTGTTATCAAGGCCATACCTAAATTCCGTAATTTTGGTAGCGCGCTAGGACAAGTGAGGGGGGATTGTACTAGAAGTATTTTTCAACGTAGAACATAAATTTGGGGTCCTTTACACGATTCAGGATAGATAAGGGGGCGAAATCGCACTTTCAAAATTGGTGAAGATCTTCCACGATTCTTGTGGTAGGCTGAGGTGGGGTGGCGTGGGGCGGCTGGCTTAAGGGTGAGTGGGAATGCTTGGTGAGATGGGGTCGTGGGTGGTTAAATACATCCATCGGGATGTGTTTGACTTTGTACTAACGCCATGGGTCGGTTGGCATCGAACTTCGCCCGAGATGGTGGGGTGCACTCAGGGGGTGGCCACAGGGGGTGTCCGATTTAAGGCTGGGGGCTGAGTGTGAGGGTGGCGTGGAGCGGCTGGCTTAAGGGTGAGTGGGAATGGTGAGATGGGGTCGTGGGTGGTAAAATACATCCATCGGGATGTGTTTGACTTTGTACTAACGCCATGGGTCGGTTGGCATCGAACTTCGCCCGAGATGGTGGGGTGCACTCAGGGGGTGGCCACAGGGGGTGTCCGATTTAAGGCTGGGGGCTGAGTGCGAGGGTGGCGTGGGGCGGCTGGCTTAAGGGTGAGTGGGAATGCTTGGTGAGATGGGGTCGTGGGTGGTAAAATACATCCATCGGGATGTGTTTGACTTTGTACTAACGCCATGGGTCGGTTGGCATCGAACTTCGCCCGAGATGGTGGGGTGCACTCAGGGGGTGGCCACAGGGGGTGTCCGATTTAAGGCTGGGGGCTGAGTGTGAGGGTGACGTGGGGCGGCTGGCTTAAGGGTGAGTGGGAATGGTGAGATGGGGTCGTGGGTGGTAAAATACATCCATCGGGATGTGTTTGACTTTGTACTAACGCCATGGGTCGGTTGGCATCGAACTTCGCCCGAGATGGTGGGGTGCACTCAGGGGGTGGCCACAGGGTTGGATTTCGGGCAAGACAATTTGACCATAATGTTAAGGTTTTTCGCAGCAGGCGTAAGGTATCGATGGTATGGGGGGCTTACCGATACGCCACGAAGTACTTAAATGATGGTGTATAGTATTGGGCGAACCCTGAATGTGGTGGCGTCCCTCTGCTAGTCGGATATGCTGCCCAAATTGCAGTGGAGTCCGAGGGGGGGTCGCCCAGGGTATCAAGCATGATGTCTTCCCCAGTTCCTTATGGGGAAACTTGGTGCCGTGCGGAAGCGTTGCCGAGTGACGACTTGTTCGTCGTTGTGGAGGGTACCGTCGGTACCCTAAGATGCATTAGGTCATGTACAAGTTATATATAAGGTGGGGTGTGGATTGAGGCCGGATTGGTTGTTCGAATGCGCGTGGGCGCTCTGAGCTTCCCTGCGGGGCGGAGGGGTGCGAAATGCGGATGTGGCTAACTCGGGTGGGTGCGGTGGAAGGGGCTGGAAACAGTCATCGAAGGTGTATTGATCAGCGTGGTGGTGACATAAATTAATCACTTTTTAGCAAGGAATCCAAATATCAACTTAATTTGCCCACCCGACGAAGTCTTGAGGTCGTAAGGGGAGCGGGGGCGAAGGGGGGGGCGAAGGCAGGGTGAGGTAGTGAAATTCATGGAAATCATGCTTGTTATCAAGGCCATACCTAAATTCCGTAATTTTGGTAGCGCGCTAGGACAAGTGAGGGGGGATTGTACTAGAAGTATTTTTCAACGTAGAACATAAATTTGGGGTCCTTTACACGATTCAGGATAGATAAGGGGGCGAAATCGCACTTTCAAAATTGGTGAAGATCTTCCACGATTCTTGTGGTAGGCTGAGGTGGGGTGGCGTGGGGCGGCTGGCTTAAGGGTGAGTGGGAATGGTGAGATGGGGTCGTGGGTGGTAAAATACATCCATCGGGATGTGTTTGACTTTGTACTAACGCCATGGGTCGGTTGGCATCGAACTTCGCCCGAGATGGTGGGGTGCACTCAGGGGTGGCCACAGGGGGTGTCCGATTTAAGGCTGGGGGCTGAGTGTGAGGGTGGCGTGGGGCGGCTGGCTTAAGGGTGAGTGGGAATGGTGAGATGGGCTCGTGGGTGGTAAAATACATCCATCGGCATGTGTTTGACTTTGTACTAACGCCATGGGTCGGTTGGCATCGAACTTCGCCCGAGATGGTGGGGTGCACTCAGGGGGTGGCCACAGGGGGTGTCCGATCTAAGGCTGGGGGCTGAGTGCGAGGGTGGCGTGGGGCGGCTGGCTTAAGGGTGAGTGGGAATGGTGAGATGGGGTCGTGGGTGGTAAAATACATCCATCGGGATGTGTTTGACTTTGTACTAACGCCATGGGTCAGTTGGCATCGAACTTCGCCCGAGATGGTGGGGTGCACTCAGGGGGTGGCCACAGGGGGTGTCCGATTTAAGGCTGGGGGCTGAGTGTGAGGGTGGCGTGGGGCGGCTGGCTTAAGGGTGAGTGAGAATGGTGAGATGGGGTCGTGGGTGGTAAAATACATCCATCGGGATGTGTTTGACTTTGTACTAACGCCATGGGTCGGTTGGCATCGAACTTCGCCCGAGATGGTGGGGTGCACTCAGGGGGTGGCCACAGAGTTGGATTTCGGGCAAGACAATTTGACCATAATGTTAAGGTTTTTCGCAGCAGGCGTAAGGTATCGATGGTATGGGGGGCTTACCGATACGCCACGAAGTACTTAAATGATGGTGTATAGTATTGGGCGAACCCTGAATGTGGTGGCGTCCCTCTGCTAGTCGGATATGCTGCCCAAATTGCAGTGGAGTCCGAGGGGGGGTCGCCCAGGGTATCAAGCATGATGTCTTCCCCAGTTCCTTATGGGGAAACTTGGTGCCGTGCGGAAGCGTTGCCGAGTGACGACTTGTTCGTCGTTGTGGAGGGTACCGTCGGTACCATAAGATGCATTAGGTCATGTACAAGTTATATATAAGGTGGGGTGTGGATTGAGGCCGGATTGGTTGTTCGAATGCGCGTGGGCGCTCTGAGCTTCCCTGCGGGGCGGAGGGGTGCGAAATGCGGATGTGGCTAACTCGGGTGGGTGCGGTGGAAGGGGCTGGAAACAGTCATCGAAGGTGTATTGATCAGCGTGGTGGTGACATAAATTCATCACTTTTTAGCAAGGAATCCAAATATCAACTTAATTTGCCCACCCGACGAAGCCTTGAGGTCGTAAGGGGAGCGGGGGCGAAGGGGGGGGCGAAGGCAGGGTGAGGTAGTGAAATTCATGGAAATCATGCTTGTTATCAAGGCCATACCTAAATTCCGTAATTTTGGTAGCGCGCTAGGACAAGTGAGGGGGGATTGTACTAGAAGTATTTTTCAACGTAGAACATAAATTTGGGGTCCTTTACACGATTCAGGATAGATAAGGGGGCGAAATCGCACTTTCAAAATTGGTGAAGATCTTCCACGATTCTTGTGGTAGGCTGAGGTGGGGTGGCGTGGGGCGGCTGGCTTAAGGGTGAGTGGGAATGCTTGGTGAGATGGGGTCGTGGGTGGTTAAATACATCCATCGGGATGTGTTTGACTTTGTACTAACGCCATGGGTCGGTTGCCATCGAACTTCGCCCGAGATGGTGGGGTGCACTCAGGGGGTGGCCACAGGGGGTGTCCGATTTAAGGCTGGGGGCTGAGTGTGAGGGTGGCGTGGGGCGGCTGGCTTAAGGGTGAGTGGGAATGGTGAGATAGGGTCGTGGGTGGTAAAATACATCCATCGGGATGTGTTTGACTTTGTACTAACGCCATGGGTCGGTTGGTATTCGAACTTCGCCCGATATGGTGGGGTGCACTCAGGGGGTGGCCACATGGGGTGTCCGATTTAAGGCTGGAAGCTGAGTGTGAGGGTGGCGTGGGGCGGCTGGCTTAAGGGTGAGTGGGAATGCTTGGTGAGATGGGGTCGTGGGTGGTAAAATACATCCATCGGGATGTGTTTGACTTTGTACTAACGCCATGGGTCGGTTGGCATCGAACTTCGCCCGAGATGGTGGGGTGCACTCAGGGGTGGCCACAGGGGGTGTCCGATTTAAGGCTGGGGGCTGAGTGTGAGGGTGGCGTGGGGCGGCTGGCTTAAGGGTGAATGGGAATGGTGAGATGGGGTCGTGGGTGGTAAAGTACATCCATCGGGATGTGGTTGGCTTTGTATCAACGCCATGGGTCGGTTGGCATCGAACTTCGCCCGAGATGGTGGGGTGCACTCAGGGGGTGGCCACAGGGTTGGATTTCGGGCAAGACAATTTGACCATAATGTTAAGGTTTTTCGCAGCAGGCGTAAGGTATCGATGGTATGGGGGGCTTTCCGATACGCCACGAAGTACTTAAATGATGGAGTGTAGTATTGGGCGAACCCTGAATGTGGTGGCGTCCCTCTGCTAGTCGGATATGCTGCCCAAATTGCAGTGGAGTCCGAGGGGGTGTCGCCCAGGGTATCAAGCATGATGTCTTCCCCAGTTCCTTATGGGGAAACCTGGTGCCGTGCGGAAGCGTTGCCGAGTGACGACTTGTTCGTCGTTGGGGAGGGTACCGTCGGTACCCTAAGATGCATTAGGTCATGTACAAGTTATATATAAGGTGGGGTGTGGATTGAGGCCGGATTGGTTGTTCGAATGCGCGTGGGCGCTCTGAGCTTCCCTGCGGGGCGGAGGGGTGCGAAATGTGGATGTGGCTAACTCGGGTGGGTGCGGTGGAAGGGGCTGGAAACAGTCATCGAAGGTGTATTGATCAGCGTGGTGGTGACATAAATTAATCACTTTTTAGCGAGGAATCCAAATATCAACTTAATTTGCCCACCCGACGAAGCCTTGAGGTCGTAAGGGGAGCGGGGGCGAAGGGGGGGGCGAAGGCAGGGTGAGGTAGTGAAATTCATGGAAATCATGCTTGTTATCAAGGCCATACCTAAATTCCGTAATTTTGGTAGCGCGCTAGGACAAGTGAGGGGGGATTGTACTAGAAGTGTTTTTCAACGTAGAACATAAATTTGGGGACCTTTACACGATTCAGGATAGATAAGGGGGCGAAATCGCACTTTCAAAATTGGTGAAGATCTTCCACGATTCTTGTGGTAGGCTGAGGTGGGGTGGCGTGGGGCGGCTGGCTTAAGGGTGAGTGGGAATGCTTGGTGAGATGGGGTCGTGGGTGGTTAAATACATCCATCGGGATGTGTTTGACTTTGTACTAACGCCATGGGTCGGTTGCCATCGAACTTCGCCCGAGATGGTGGGGTGCACTCAGGGGGTGGCCACAGGGGGTGTCCGATTTAAGGCTGGGGGCTGAGTGTGAGGGTGGCGTGGGGCGGCTGGCTTAAGGGTGAGTGGGAATGGTGAGATAGGGTCGTGGGTGGTAAAATACATCCATCGGGATGTGTTTGACTTTGTACTAACGCCATGGGTCGGTTGGTATTCGAACTTCGCCCGATATGGTGGGGTGCACTCAGGGGGTGGCCACATGGGGTGTCCGATTTAAGGCTGGAAGCTGAGTGTGAGGGTGGCGTGGGGCGGCTGGCTTAAGGGTGAGTGGGAATGGTGAGATGGGGTCGTGGGTGGTAAAGTACATCCATCGGGATGTGTTTGGCTTTGTATTAACGCCATGGGTCGGTTGGCATCGAACTTCGCCCGAGATGGTGGGGTGCACTCAGGGGGTGGCCACATGGGGGTGTCAGATTTAAGCCTGAGCGCTGAGTGGGTGGGTGGCGTGGGGCGGCTGGGTTGAGGGCGAGTGGGAATGGCGAGATGGGGTCGTGGGTGGTAAAATACATCCATTGGGATGTGTTTGACTTTGTATTAACGCCATGGGTCGGTTGGCATCGAACTTCGCCCGAGATGGTGGGGTGCACTCAGGGGGTGGCCATAGGGTTGGATTTCGGGCAAGACAATTTGACCATAATGTTAAGGTTTTTCGCAGCAGGCGTAAGGTATCGATGGTATGGGGGGCTTACCGATACGCCACGAAGTACTTAAATGATGGTGTATAGTATTGGGCGAACCCTGAATGTGGTGGCGTCCCTCTGGTAGTCGGATATGCTGCCCAAATTGCAGTGGAGTCCGAGGGGGGGTCGCCCAGGGTATCAAGGCCATACCTAAATTCCGTAATTTTGGTAGCGCGCTAGGACAAGTGAGGGGGGATTGTACTAGAAGTATTTTTCAACGTAGAACATAAATTTGGGGTCCTTTACACGATTCAGGATAGATAAGGGGGCGAAATCGCACTTTCAAAATTGGTGAAGATCTTCCACGATTCTTGTGGTAGGCTGAGGTGGGGTGGCGTGGGGCGGCTGGCTTAAGGGTGAGTGGGAATGGTGAGATGGGGTCGTGGGTGGTAAAATACATCCATCGGGATGTGTTTGACTTTGTACTAACGCCATGGGTCGGTTGGCATCGAACTTCGCCCGAGATGGTGGGTGCACTCAGGGGGTGGCCACAGGGGGTGTCCGATTTAAGGCTGGGGGCTGAGTGTGAGGGTGGCGTGGGGCGGCTGGCTTAAGGGTGAGTGGGAATGGTGAGATGGGTTCGTGGGTGGTAAAATACATCCATCGGGATGTGTTTGACTTTGTACTAACGCCATGGGTCGGTTGGCATCGAACTTCGCCCGAGATGGTGGGGTGCACTCAGGGGTGGCCACAGGGGGTGTCCGATTTAAGGCTGGGGGCTGAGTGTGAGGGTGGCGTGGGGCGGCTGGCTTAAGGGTGAGTGGGAATGGTGAGATGGGGTCGTGGGTGGTAAAATACATCCATCGGGATGTGTTTGACTTTGTACTAACGCCATGGGTCGGTTGGCATCGAGCTTCGCCCGAGATGGTGGGGTGCACTCAGGGGGTGGCCACAGGGCGGGTGTCCGATTTAAGGCTGGGGGCTGAGTGTGAGGGTGGCGTGGGGCGGCTGGCTTAAGGGTGAGTGGGAATGGTGAGATGGGGTCGTGGGTGGTAAAATACATCCATCGGGATGTGTTTGACTTTGTACTAACGCCATGGGTCGGTTGGCATCGAACTTCGCCCGAGATGGTGGGGTGCACTCAGGGGGTGGCCATAGGGTTGGATTTCGGGCAAGACAATTTGACCATAATGTTAAGGTTTTTCGCAGCAGGCGTAAGGTATCGATGGTATGGGGGGCTTACCGATACGCCACGAAGTACTTAAATGATGGTGTATAGTATTGGGCGAACCCTGAATGTGGTGGCGTCCCTCTGCTAGTCGGATATGCTGCCCAAATTGCAGTGGAGTCCGAGGGGGGGTCGCCCAGGGTATCAAGCATGATGTCTTCCCCAGTTCCTTATGGGGAAACTTGGTGCCGTGCGGAAGCGTTGCCGAGTGACGACTTGTTCGTCGTTGTGGAGGGTACCGTCGGTACCCTAAGATGCATTAGGTCATGTACAAGTTATATATAAGGTGGGGTGTGGATTGAGGCCGGATTGGTTGTTCGAATGCGCGTGGGCGCTCTGAGCTTCCCTGCGGGGCGGAGGGGTGCGAAATGTGGATGTGGCTAACTCGGGTGGGTGCGGTGGAAGGGGCTGGAAACAGTCATCGAAGGTGTATTGATCAGCGTGGTGGTGACATAAATTAATCACTTTTTAGCAAGGAATCCAAATATCAACTTAATTTGCCCACCCGACGCAGCCTTGAGGTCGTAAGGGGAGCGGGGGCGAAGGGGGGGGCGAAGGCAGGGTGAGGTAGTGAAATTCATGGAAATCATGCTTGCTATGTAAACAAGCGCCGTAATATATTATCAATATACAAAATAAACACTGCAAAGTGGAACAGCAATGCAAGTGTACGGATGAGCTGGTTTGTGAGTGCAGTCTCTCTAAGAAGATCTGCTGAAGCACAACGCTTCCTCACTTTTGTACCTAACGTCTCCCATCATCTTAGATGGTACCGCCATTGGGGTGTGAACCCGAGACGTAGGTTGAACGACCAGCATGGTAATAACGACTAGTTCGTTCATGCTGCGCATGCGAGTTCCGCGCATGCTGAAAGCCAAGATGGTTCTTGTTTGTTTTCAAGATGTATCTTTGCTTTGCCATCTTCGAGTTCGACATACGAACTCTCGATGACAGGGATGGCTGATGATATGACATTATCATCTGGCGACATGTACAGTCATCGTCGACCGTACTGACGACTGTCATAAATATATGACGCGACTCGACATGTACAGTCATGGTCGACCATACTGTCGACTGTCATAATAATATATGACGCGACCGACTGTCATAATAATATATGACGCGACCGACTGACATGACATGACATGGTATGACATGTCTGACAGGTATGACACGTATGACATGTATGACACATATGTCATCGGTCATGACCCCGATAATGATGATGTCAAAATGTTGCTACGATCATCTGTATATAACATACTCGCGTCAAAATACTCTGCAAAACAACTGTATACTCGCAGGGATATTTTGGATGGATGCATGATGGACATCTGATTATTATACTGCAGCATTTCACACCATATATTGATGACTGCAGAAATATTCAAATTGTCAGCATTTTCATGCTTATTTGCAATATAGTGTGCAAGGGATGTTTATCTGAACTCTCAGTACTTGCAGCATATACTAACATGCAGCACACACTAACATGCAGCACACATTAATATGCAGCATTATATCATGTATACATTCTATACTGAGTGACTGCAATATTGTAAGTTGTGCATGCATCATGTTAGCAGATGTTATGTATAAACCAGCTTGATCACGTTAGCAGCTGGAATATATGGCATCATATCACAATGCATCAGACATGCACAAAAGCATACCTGCTGTGCATGTTAACTATATTCGAACCCATATGGTGTAAGGTGCCTATTCAGTGGTCTTAACACAATAATTAGCTCGTTATGTCCCGGTGGAGTCGAGATACTCTTCGGACCACATATCGTTCTATTGTGGATTACTGAAAGGATTGCTCACCGGAACTATATGTGAAATAGACCAGCAACTCATTATTGTGAATGAGATTATCTCAGGATTATGACGGGAAAGCTAAAATATATACTGCTGTAATATATTATAAGCTTTCACAGAGAAGAAAGCTGAAGCCGTGAGCTCAGGGTTTCAGATACATACTCAAGTGAATATTAGAATACAGATAGTGTTTTAATATTCCTAGCGGTTGGTGATGCTGCAGCAAGTGACACAGCAGAGAGTCACAGCACAGTGAGGGGTGACAGCAGAAGGGGGGCAACAGTCACCCTTATACAGGGGGTGAAAGTTGCATCCCCCGTGACACCACCTCACCCCGTAGGTGTGAGGTGACCAAATGCAAGTGTTACGCGGGCCTGCAAGACTGTTCGGATCTAAGGGGCCTTTTTCAACCCGACTAGAATGGCCCTGCCGGCGTCATCTTAGAATCTAGCAGGCACATCACACGATCGGACAATTTCTAGGGTTGTTCATTCTTTTGCTCATTTTTTTTTTAACCGATACCCCTGCGGTGCCACGACCCAACGAGGCCTGGCACGACCAGAGCGGGCGTGGCAATGGGCGTGAGGTAAAAAACGCGGTGTGGATCCTCCCCGCACATGATGGCGAAAGCAGAAAGGAGAATGGACGCGATGGGTGCAGCAGCACCACCACACGCCACCACCAGACAGCGGCCAAGAGGCGCGCAAGGTGGAGGGCAAAGCTGAGGATGCCGCGGGGCGAGCTCGTAGAAGTCAAAGCTCTGGTTGACGATGGCGAAAGCGATGGACTTGAGTTTGGCGTTTGGTGCATGAGCACCACCAGACACCACCACACTATATCCAGTTGTAGAATCTCGTCGATGTACCCGAACAGTCCCTAGGGCAGCCTGAACAGCGGCCATGCGCGCACGTTGTCGCTCAGTGGACATAGTCCCACTGCAGACTGCAGAATTCTGCGAAGGCAAGATAGGGTTCCAAGTGAAAAACAACAACTTCTCGTAAAATTGACAATTTCCAGCGATGGAAAAGTCAAATTGGGGTGAATTTTGACGAGGAAGACGCCGGTGACGTCAAAAAAGTCGTGCGGTAAGCCGATATTCCGGCAGAAGCGGTGCTGCTGTCCAGGAAGGCGAAGGCTTAGAAGATGATGTCGTCGTAGTCGTAGATGGAGGTGTCGTGAGGCCAACAGTGGCGAGATACGTCACGCCGAAATGTCGACCCGCTGGCGCACACCGGCGGTAGCAGAAGGGCGCTCGCTGGAGATGCAAGCTGCAGACTGCAAAATTATGTGAAGAAAAGATAGGGTGCGAAGGCGAAACCGTAACTTTCCGTAAAATTGATAACTTCCAGTGATGGGGAAGTCAAATTGAAGTGATTTTTGACAAGGAACACGCTGGTGACGTCAAAAATACCGTGCGGTAAGCCAATATTCGTGCAGAAGGGGTGCTGCTGTTCAGAGAGGCACAACCGCGAATAGATTGTAGTCGGTCTCGTAGCTGGAGATGCTAATGAAGTCGAAAGTGGCGTGATACGGCACGCCCAGATGATTCCCGTAGCCGTAATCTTACGGTAACAGCGGGGCGTTGCTGGAGATGCAAACAAGGGTTCGCTGGAGATGCGGTCGCTGGAGACGCGACGTCGCTGGAGATGCGATGACGAGAGTAAGGACCGAAAAAAAAGAGACCACCGCTTCAAGTGGTGCAGCCCAAACCTGACGGGAAAGCTAAAATATATACTGCTGTAATATATTATAAGCTTTCACAGAGAAGAAAGCTGAAGCCGTGAGCTCAGATACATACTCAAGTGAATATTAGAATACAGATAGTGTTTTAATATTCCTAGCGGTTGGTGATGCTGCAGCAAGTGACACAGCAGAGAGTCACAGCACAGTGAGGGGTGACAGCAGAAGGGGGGCAACAGTCACCCTTATACAGGGGGTGAAAGTTGCATCCCCCGTGAGATTACAATAACCCCTAACCTAATATATATCATGCTAGATTCATTCAGTACATGGTATGCTGATTATCATCCTGCATGATAAACGGTCTGGGAATATTGTAATATCCAGAACTTATCTTCCTGTAAGTGTGTAAAAGTGAGCACACACACACACACTGTCAAAAAGTACTAATCAATAAGTACTATACATGCACATACACTGGCATTACTGTATGTATTGATATTCACTGACTCATAGTGAATTGACCAACTTTAATATCTATCATGTATATGATAATATGGATAACACTCCACAAACACATGTGCGTGTGGAGTGTCAGTGATGGCGATAGATATGGGAACAGAATAATCCAACATGTTGTAGGGCTGGATGGAGAAATCTCCAGACCCGAAGGCATTATACAATGCTCAAATAAGCAGGTGGTCACTGCTGAGCATTGTCCATTCGTCTCACATATCATCGCTGGAGCAACAACAACAAGTACATTGCATTATGACAATTGATTCAGAATTGATCAGCTCAAATTGCATGTACACTCTCAGATCAGTAACTATATATTGAACTGACAGAGGTTGTTGAGGACAAGCACACACATATATATGTGTTGTGTCAAACTGCTTTGATTATATAATCAAGCTATGTCCTGATATGTTTAAAACAAGAGATATCATTTTGATATATCTTAGAGCACAGTCATATGCTCAAAACATATCATAGATTGATAAATTATCACTGAAGTGGATAATCCGCTTATAGTTGGTAAATCTAAATATCATCAGGAAGTACATTTACTTCCATGGGTTTCAATCAGTAAACCCCACAAATATGATCAACCTCAGTCCTCAGATGTTGATATGCAGAATAATTCACTTTTATGCCATGAAAATTGTCATGTGCAAAGGTGAAGTGATATACTGTGCTTCTGTACTTTGCAGTCCACACACACACAGAGATATGTATATATATATATATATATATATACATATATACGTATATATATATGTATATATATCCCGGCATGTCGAAATGGTACACTCGCATTTTTCGGATCCGCGCGTGAAATACACGGTTCACGCGAAATGCGATATCGTCCTCGTTACTTGGCCAAATCGTCTGAAATTTTGCTCAAATTGGACCTTGAGAAGCCCTCTAGGACGCCGCAATCTCCACTCGTGTTACGTTACCTAATTAGGTTGTTACATAATGTAACAGGAAAGCATGTCGAAATCGGTGTTTCAGAGGGGTCAGAGCTAAAATCTGCAACTCTTAGGGGGACACCCTAGACCACCCAATTGACCTGGATTATGCCGATCCTATTCGTGCACTGTCATGCCATCGATTGGCTGGGTCTGTATCACAAGTTTTGCGCCCACAACGTGGTGACATCCCTAAAAATCGCTGAAATCGACCATATCGACCGGTGGGCGTAAAACTGGCCCGTTAAGACGTGCTCAACCTGCTCATGGCATCTCATCTCATCGCAAAAACATGTCGGCATCTTTGTTCATCGACGTCGACATCGCCCACGTGTCAAAGACTCGGATTTATCCCTCTCACAAACTCACAGACAGTCGAGACTCGAGTGTTGCCATCCATGTCCAGGTCCAAGAAACTACGGGAACCAAACCAGTAGCGCAAAGTCCGCAGCAGTTTGGCAAGTTTGCTGCGCGCAAAAGACAATTCAAAATATTCAGCCGTACACTTCCCCGCTCACTCTGGGTCCACACAACGAATTGCGGCGCGTCTCAGTAATTAAGCATCGCGCGTGGTGACTCAATACAATATGTAGCTAGCAGTCCGTGAGAAAATGCCTCGACCTCGGGGACCTTCGTCTTCAAAACGTAAAGAAGTCACTGTAGATAGAACTCCGAATCCGATAAGGAAACAGCCGGTTCGCGCTTCTCGAACTATTTCGTCTCATCAAACCTCGCAACCGGTCGTCACCGCACAAGCAATGCCAAATGTTCCTGCTGCATCAACTGCTACGACTTCGTCCAACGCTGGCATCATCAACGTAACGACACTTGCCCAACGTGTTCAATCATCTTTCGCTAAAGGGAAACAAAAAAGAGGTCGCCCTTCTACATCAACGAACACGATATATCGAACGAGTAAGTACTACCATGCCAAGCATCCAAACGCACAGCATCGAGGGCCACACCTATCTGAAGAGAAGCAGTTTGCAATTTTCAGTGACTACATCAATGTGGGAAAGCCTGGAGGACTAACCACAGTGGGCGAAGTCGCTAGTAAGCATGGTGTGCCCAGGGGGAAACCAAGCAAGATAGCCAAGAAATGGAGAAGCCAGAAGGGCAAGTTCGTTCGGGTGCAGGCTGAGCCTATCAAGCGTAAGCTAACGCCCAGGATGCAACGCTACATCTTGCGTGTGCAAAAGAACAATAGGCGGTGCACCGATGCACAAATCACGAGCATTCTCAACGGGGAAGGCATAAGCGTTAGTAGGCGTTCCGTCAGCAAACTATTTCATGAGTCAAACATCAAACGTTACAAGCTGAAGTACAAGCCCCTCTTGAAGAAGAAGCATATGCAGGATCGTTTAGCTTTCGCTAAGAAAAACATTCATCACCATTTCAATCGACACGTTTCGTATGACGAAAAGTTCTTCACATATGAGTCCACTCGTGCTGCTGAGAAGCGCACAGCACAAGACAAGCCGGGTTATAGCTCATTCCAGTCTCGGTCGCACAAGCCCCAGACCATGATCCAAGTTGCAATCGCCAAGCCTGAGGTCGAAAGCGGATGTGATGGTCGAATATCTTTTGAGCGAGTTTGCGAGAAAAAGGAAGCGCTTCGTAGGTCGAAGAATCACGAGAAGGGCGACCTATACGACGTGGATGTGACGATGGATAGTGAAAAATGTGCGGAGATGACGAAGAAGGTGTTGCAGAGGGCGCGCAAGGCCTTTCCGATGGCGAAGGACTTGGCAGCTCAAGGTGACAACGCCACTCCTCACGCTGGTTCCAAGGAGTCGATCGAGCGAGAGGCAAAGAAGCTGAAGATTGAGCTAATTACCCAACCAGCTCAAAGTCCAGATTTGAATGAGCTTGACCTGGTTGTCTTTCCTGCCATGCAGCAGCGAGTGGATGCAGTTTGTGCTGGGGAGCCAAAAACTCCTGACGCGGTGATGAAAGCGGCTCGTCAGGTTTGGGACGAACTCACCCCTGGTGTGATTCATATGGCTTTCGAGATCAAGCGCATCGTGATGCAATGCATCATAGAGCACAATGGGGGCAACAACTTCAAAATACCTCACATAGGAGCGAGAAGAGAACTCAAAGCATACATCGAAGCACTTAACAAGTATTTTGAATCTCAGGTTGAAACTGATGATGAAGCTCCAGGAAGCGAAAGTGACGATGACAAAGATCCTAAGCATGGCACCAATCAAGAAGCAGGCACTTCCAGTGGTGTAAGTGCCAAACAGCGTAAGCTCATTGCTACTAGTTGGCAAGCGAAGGAGGTGCGGGGTGGTAGCACATCAAGAAGGCAGAAAGCTGACAAAGGAAAAGGAAAGTCTCGCGCATCCACCAGTGATAATGAGTCCAGCGATAGTGATGCTCGTGGATTCATCATGCACGCGCCCACCAATGCTTGCAGGGTGCCAACCAAGCGAAAGAAATAAAATGCACACGTCACAATTAGTGCATACATCGGGTTTTATGCAAGCATAGTATGCTACAGATTGATTTTTTGTGGTTCCTAGTCGCTTGAACCGTTCATCCTTCTGTACAGTTTCAATATGTGTACTACAATTTCGCGTGGTTATTCACTATATGTGCCTGGTTCACGCCGTCGTGTGTTATTTCGCAAATCCATCCCACAACTAAATCCCACCAAGTGTTCAGCGGTTCTCTTGATCCAAGACACATATAAAAATGAATTTTTTCCTATGGGAGGCATACCCAAGCCCCTCCCAAGAAGTTGCATATTTTTGCTGTGGTTACACGTATGTTTCCCGTTATCGGAATGATGCCCCCCCCATGGACACGAACATAGGGTGTGCGGCCTAGGATAATATAACACGAGTGGAGATTGCGGCGTCCTAGAGGGCTTCTCAAGGTCCAATTTGAGCAAAATATCAGACGATTTGGCCAAGTAACGAGGAAGATATCGCATTTCGCGTGAACCGTGTATTTCACGCGCGGATCCGAAAAATGCGAGTGTACCATTTCGACATGCCGGGAGGTTGTATATATATATATATATATATACAGCCGAAAAACGGCCAAAATAGGTAAAATCCGTTTGAGATAGATTTGAAAATTGAAAACCGGACCCTATTTTATTTGATAATATGATTTTATACCTATTGAGGTATGAGAAAATCATAATGACTATAGTCATATCTCGTGAAACACCCTAGATAGCAGGTGTTGAATATCTAGGGGTGTGCATATTTGCTGTAACGAAATGTGTAAAAATGTTTTACGCATGATTTAAAAATGAAAATTTCGGATTGATTTTTTTTGCTGATATGAATATTTAGCTATCAATAAACAATCCCTGATTTATGCAGCATGTGTAACACCCTTTAACACCCTAAACAGTGAATGTTGCTGAAATCTGTATAGGCAGCCCTGACTGGGAGTCCCGGTGCAGGCCCCTATGACAGATTCCTAGGACCAACACTGGACTACTGACTGATCTGTAGGTTCGTACTGTGACACACGCTGTAGGCTAGACACCGAGACAGGTCACAGGTAGGCTAGACACCGAGACCGTCCGAGACCGTTCCGGGTATATCTAGCTTAGGGTTTATTTATCTTACACAGTTTATCCACACGAGTACGGGACTTTCTGATATCTAGTGTACTTGGATATTCCGGTAGGTCGTGGCCCCATCCACGTTTTCATTCCACTTGCTACCTTGGCCATGATTGGCTAAGCAGCCGCTTGAAGAGGTGGTGCGCACTTGCGCGTTTGGGTGCGACTGGGTTGGACATGATTTTACGGTAGACGTCTTTTGCGGCTGCGAGTCATGGGCACCGCGCGTTGCTATTGCTTGGGGTTGGCAATGTTCATTTGCGTTACTTTACCTGCCCTGATCACGCTGGTTTACGTATTTTGGGCTGGTGCTCCGGACACCTTCGACCACGCCGACATTTGCAAGTGCCCTTCGCTCTTTCGCCGCTCCGCACGTTCTGCCGTTACGTCATCCCTCCATTTCCGCCACAACACCCAAACGTGCTACCGCGCATCATCTTTTCTCTGGCTTTCAGAAGAATGGCGACATCTACACGAGCTCGTAAACGCCTATTGAAGGACTCCGACTTGGACGCCTCTATACGGCTTATAGATGCGGTTCGGGACACACCAACCGCTAGCACCCCGCCTGTGGTGCCCCCTAATCCTTCCAGCAACTCCGACGCCGCCGTCGCGTTGCGGAAGCATCTCGTTGACCAACACGCTGCGGTCGACGTGGTCTACAAGGGGAGACTACATCGGGCTTGGGCCAAGGGTATCCGCGAGGATATCCTTGGTTCCAAGAAACATCATTATCGTGGTACCGACGACACCGACCGCCTCTCCGAGTTGGTGGTGCAGCTTCGGACCGAGTTTGAGTCCGCTGGGCTGGACTTGAACCCCTTTGACCTCGACGACCCCACCTCTTTGGTTATCGAGAAGGTTAATGGACTGCTCTATGACGTCTTGGCCCTCGTCGTGGAGCGCAACTCTGTGGCCGACACCTGGCTTCGGGGTACGGACTCTTCGGCTGACCGAGATGGACGTCGTGCCCTCATCGACATCATCAAGGGGAGCGTGCCGACGGTCCTTCGCGAGAGCCACCAGCAGGAGCATGCGGCGCTTCGTTATCCCGCAGGCGTTGACCCGCAGCCGATCTTGGCTCGTGAGCAACGTCTGGTGCGGGATAACCGCGCTCCTGACTGGCAGCCCACCGACGAGACCCGTAAGTTGTCCCTCTACAACCGCCTCGACCCCGTGTTCTACGCGGCGGTGAAGGTGCGGTACCCGCTTGCGGGTGACCTTAGCGGGGTCACTCTCCGCTCGCTCCAGGCGCTCGTCGTGGCCGTCTTTCAGGCCTGGGCGCAGTCGGATGATGGGGCGGCAGTGCGTGAGAAGCAGACACTGGGGGCGGGCGGTAAGCCCTCCGCCCTTATCACGTCTTCTGAGTACGCGGTCCTTCTCGACGAAATCGCCGCCTTGAAGGCGCTTGTGCAGGGCAATCGTGCGGGCGCGGCTCAGCGACGGCAGCAGCCGCAACCGCGCGGTAAGCAGCATCCGCGGGGCCATCGGGTGGGTGTGCACCCGGCACCGTCTGTGGGGTTCGACAGGGACAGCATGAAGGCCAAGCCCCTTTGCCACCGTTGCCGCAAAGCGGGCAAAGGGGACGCCTATCACGCGTACCGCGACTGCCCTCTTGGTGGGCGCCAGCATTCGTCGGCCACGGCAGCGGCCTTCTGCATTCCTATTGAGGAGGAGGATGCGGAGGGTCTTCACACCCTGGCGCTTGTGCAGGTCTTCCAGGAGGCTGCGGATGATGGACCGGAGGCCTTCGCCCGTGCGGCTTCGGCTTATGGTCCCCCCGCTGTGCTTTCCGCGGGCGGTGTTGGCGGCATCGACGTGTCGGCCTACGGATTCAGCGTACCGCCTCCGCCTTCTGGCGGGACCGACGACGAGGACATCTTGCGGCGGCTTGATGCCCTCACCTCTGAGATTCAGGCCGCCCAAGAGCAGGTACATTACACTCACGCATCCTTTGTTCCTGGGAGTGCGGTTGAGGAGCATGCATCGGCTCTGGTGTGTGGCCCTGCCGCTGCGGCGGGGATCACACCGGAGGGGCAGGTTCCGGCGGGTGGTGCGGCGGCATCGGCATCCGCCGTGCCGGCCCCTGCTATGCCTGTTTCGCAGGTAGAGGATGTACAGCCCGCGCCAGTTCAATCGGCGCGGGTGACCACCACGGAGGCGACGCACGGTGAGTTCGGAGGCTTCGTGCAGACGGTGAATCACGCCGCTGTCCACCCGTCTGACCTGACAGGCTACGACACCGACGACTACGAGGACTTTGCCGACGGCAGCTTCCGGCTGAAGCCGCGGGGCTCGCCTCCGTCGGCCAATCATGTTTCCGGGCCACCCGTGGGCGAGCAGAGGACCTACGGTTGTGGGAAGCCGCCCTGGGGCTTCCCTGCCACGGTTGGTCCGTGGGGCATCCCTTTCCTCCTTTCCCTCGTTCTTTGCATCTCGATCGTGGGAGTGGCAGCCGTGCCCGACGCTCGGTCGGCTACGGAGATGCCTTCGCCTGGTGGTGATCTCGATTGGGAGGCTCCGTCATTTTTCTCTACGAATGATTTTCTTGATCCGGTGATGACGGCTCAGGGTCTCCTATTGCCTGACGATGTGCCACAGCTTCAGCCGCCCGAGCCTCCTGACACTTTGAGCTTTTTAGCATTTCAGGATTTGGCTCAAGCGGATTTGGGTATTGACATGGCATTCTACTACGGCATGGCCTTACATGAGAGCGGTCCTCTTGATGCGGGGCACTATTATGGAGCTGGTTACTTTACTTCCTACTATGGGATGGACTTCCGTGAGGCCACCGCTGACTACTTTGGTACTGTAGATTGACTTCTTGCTCACTCTGGAGGCACACCGACATGGTGGTGTGCAGAACTCCCGTGACCTCAAAGACTTCTTCATTCTGGTTTATGGTTTTGCTTTGACACCTTTGAAATCTTCAAATTGACTTGCTGGCACAGAGCCTTTCAGTAGTTTAGCAGGACCTTCATTGCCTGTGAGTTTCTGCTCTTGTGCTAGCTAGAGGGTTCTAATTTGTGTATCAGAATTGCACAGTTAGATTAGCAGTTAGGCCTTGTCACCCTGGCTCCTGCCCTAACACTTAACAGCCTTACATTTTCTGACTCTCCTAGCCAGTCACCACCCACAGTGCTGGGGTGGTGTGCTGAAATCTGTATAGGCAGCCCTGACTGGGAGTCCCGGTGCAGGCCCCTATGACAGATTCCTAGGACCAACACTGGACTACTGACTGATCTGTAGGTTCGTACTGTGACACACGCTGTAGGCTAGACACCGAGACAGGTCACAGGTAGGCTAGACACCGAGACCGTCCGAGACCGTTCCGGGTATATCTAGCTTAGGGTTTATTTATCTTACACAGTTTATCCACACGAGTACGGGACTTTCTGATATCTAGTGTACTTGGATATTCCGGTAAATGTGTGTGTCAGGGGTGTAACATACCTCCTGAAAACCACGTAACATTCAGTGTGGTATTAAATGCAGTTTTGCTTAAAAATGTTTGCAAATATTTATACTGCTTTATTTTTACCTATTTTAGGGTTATTGATACCATGTAACACCCTAATCACACTATTGGGAATATGGGCCACTGTAACGTAACATGCCCTAAAATGCCACTAATTGCACTAAATATTCGATAAACTTCGTGTTTGGCATAAATATATCATGCTGTAATCGACACAAACATGATAATATTTCGGGCAACAACCCAAGAACTGTTGGGCAACAACCCTAAAACTGTATAAGCTGCTTCCTACAAGGATTGCAAGCTATAAGCTATAAGCTGTGAGCTATACGCTATGAAATATATAGGCAACTGACTGCCTATGTGTTCACACTTTAAATCGATTAATCGATTCCACATTGGGCCTTTGCAATATTCGATCAGATTTCCACATAGAGTATCAGATTTCCAAGGTTAGTAGCATGCCTTAGGAAAAAAATAATTGAGGGCACGATTGAGCACTCTTTGATGGCTGTTACGGATCGAAAGATGACAGACGCCCGCAGTCGCGATGTTGGTACGTCGTCGTCGATGTCACACGCATAGTCGATCATCGATCTGTAACAGTCCGATCTGTACGAGTACCACTGAAATGCGCGAGAGGATCATCATCCTCCGCGTAGCTCAGTTGGTTAGAGCGTCGCACTAGAGAAGCGAACGTCACGGGTTCAAATCCCGTCGTGGAGCATTTTCGCCCCATGACGATATATACGATTTGACCCGGCTCGTACAGTGAAAATCCCCGCACCGATTTCAAACCCTAACATTGGTATCGAAGCGACGGTTCGGAAACCGCCTCAGATGTAACGGCATAAGGCACACGATGTGACCTACGCTAAGATCGCGTATGCTCGGGCACGGTGATGTGACCTGCGCTACGATCGCGTATGCATGGGCACGATGTGACCCGCGCTGATGACGTGGACACATTCCACACAACCCCCGGTACGAGCGGACAAGGTTGGCTGCCACGTCATCACATCTGAGGTCGGACCTCTGAAAAGTAACTCGACACGAATGTCGTGAGGTCACGACACTTTAAAGAGGGGAGATATGTTACGGATCGAAAGATGACAGCCGCCCGCAGTCGCGATGTTGGTACGTCGTCGTCGATGTCACACGCATAGTCGATCATCGATCTGTAACAGTCCGATCTGTACGAGTACCACTGAAATGCGCGAAAGGATCATCATCCTCCGCGTAGCTCAGTTGGCTAGAGCGTCGCACTAGAGAAGCGAACGTCACGGGTTCAAATCCCGTCGTGGAGCATTTTCGCCCCATGACGATATACGATTTGACCCGGCTCGTGCAGTGAAAATCCCTGCACCGATTTCAAACCCTAACAATGGCTGCTATGAATACGGTAGAGTTCTAGATATGTAGTTTGCTTTCATGTGTTATTAGAGAAGTAGTGGTAACATATCGATATATCGAATTTGGTACTTATTTATTGATACGTTTTCATAACTATTGTTATCGATCGATACCCAAACTTACCTATCGATATTGATCGATACCTATTTACACCTATTGTTATCGATTGCGGATATAAACTTCTGCCTATCGAAAAACTATCGATGAGGCCTAAAACTTTCGATACCACTCCTTGATAGCGCTTGAATATGCAAGGGGCATATAATTATACTTGCGCGAAAAGTTTTTAAAATTCAGATTCGGGTGGGGGGGAAGGGGAGGGTGGGGGGAGGGGTGGGGGAGGGCGTGGGGGGGGAGGGGAGGTTGGGGAGGTGGGGGAGGGGGTGGGGTGGAGGGGAGGCGGGAGAAGCAGGGGTGGGGGGGGGTATTGGGTTGTTTTCAAAGAAGTTTACGTTCGTTCGAAGATTTGGGATTATTTTTACCCCCACCCTGTACGTTTACGTACCCCCTATATAAATTAGGTCCTCATTCTGCCAATTCCCAGAAATGCTTGCAAGGACGGATGCAATTCAGTCCGGTAACAGTGCAAAAATTGAAGCCCATATCGTAGGCTGTACACGACACAGTGTCTGTATGCATATTATATCAATTGAAGCCCGGTTAATGAAAAATATAAACAGGAATAAATTGATTATTTGATTTATATCCAAAAACACGCAACGCAAAGCTACGCTCAAGTCGTTCAAGTGTCGCTGTCGTGAACAGTGAACAATGTCGTTGTGACCAGTGAACAGTGTGATATTGCATGATGTCGTGGTATTGTGATGTCGCATTTATACATTAATCCCGAGTTAATTGATATTGCGTGCTGTCGTGATATTGCGATGTCGTATTTATATCATAGATCCTGAGTTAATTGATATTGTATAAATTCTGTGATATTGCATGATGTCGTATTTATACCACAAATCCTGAATTAATTGATATTGTGATGCTGTGATATTGCTATTGCGTCATGTCGTGATATTGTGATGTCGCATTTATAGTTTTATACCATAAATCCCGAGTTAATTGATATTGCGCGATGTCGTGATATTGTGATGTCGCACCCACAATCAACTTTGGAGAAACTCGCAACCACGATCAATTTTGGAGAATACTTTTTCCCCACCTGTACGTTCACGTACCCCCTATTGGGGAAAAATCTTTAGATTGTCCCCCACTTTCCAACAAATGTCAAAACAGTCGGATTCGTGCAAAGCTTAAAACTGTTCGTGCAAAATCCTTAACACTGCAAACCAAAATTTGTGCAAACTGGATCTATAAATTTGCGAAGCCCTTTAGCGGTTGAGATGAAAACTGCGAAACGAGTTTTCGGTCGTGATTATGTTCGTGAAGGGAGCGCTGCAAACCGAAATTCGTGCAAACTGGATCTATAAATTTGTGAAGCCCTTTAGGCCCGTCCTTAAATCTGGTTTTGAGTCCCGTCCTTAAATCTGGTTTGGGTAAAATGAAAATTCGTCGCGTCGCGTAACTTTTGATCGCAGCGATTTGATTGGTTGGAAAACTGTAAAGCGCTACGCAAAAGTTACGCAAGAGCGTCGCGTCGCGGAGATGTTTGGCCAAAGATCTTTTGCGTAGCATGCTACGCAGAGATAATTTGTCCAACATTTACGCGACGCGACGCTCTTGCGTCGCGTTTTTTGGTTCCACGTAGGCAAATTTTGAAAACTGTTCGTCAGATCAAATCGGAGATAAAATAAATGGACGCTCCTTGGATATGCGACGCATGTGTACGCTCCACGTAGGCAGGTGCGACGCCTTCACAGATCTTTGGATAAAATTCGTCGTATAAAATACAGAATACAGATCTCCCCCCTTTCGCCGTCCCCCCCCTTGCCTTTTTTTTTTCCCCCCACCGCCCCCCATTAAACCCCAATTTTTTTATCCCCCGCCCACCATATACACTCCCCTCCCCCTACCCTTCCCCCCTTTATCAACCCCGTTTCATCCGTCCTGCATCCCCCCTTCCCCCCTTCCAACCCCCAACCCCTCATCCCCAATTATAACTCCCCATTTCCCCCTTTCCCCCTTCCCCCCGCTTATTTCCCCCTTTCTCCCACTTTTTTTCTGACCCAACCCCCTTTTCGTTTCGGAAATCGTGTATTTATTTTTATACCCATTCCAGATATATTAAAACGTAACCACGTTGGACGCCACGTACGCATGGGCCGTCGTGCACACAGTCGCAGTACGCCGATTTATTCATCCTTAAATCTGGTCAGACGCGACGCGACGCGACGCGACTCGCGTAATCTCATTAGCGGTTGAGATGAAAACTGCGAAACGAGTTTTCGGTTGCGATTATGTTTGTGAAGGGAGCGCTGCAAACCGAAATTCGTGCAAACTTTACACTGCGGATTGAATTTCATATTTTCATTAATAGATATTAGATTCGTGCAAAGCTTAACACTTTTATTGGAATTGCACAGTGTCACGACTGTTGAGTATAAATATAACTTAGCACCGTAGTATTATTTTAAATATGACTTATTTATATTTTAAAATAATATGAAGACTTTTATTGACGGTATAAATATTTGGATGTGGATGTGGTCGACTGGACATTAACACA
>LGRX02004522.1:0-42894 GCA_001247695.2 Cymbomonas tetramitiformis | reverse complement strand
CTGGGGTGGGGGCATCTGACGACCCCCCTTCCTCGCAATGACTCAATCCCATATATCCCACGGCCTGTGCGTCCGCCAGGTCGTGGTTCATATCATTCCCATCTGCGCCGGCTCCTCCCACCAGGGTATACCGCATTCTCTTGTTGGGTATCCTCGCCTGCTGAGAATCATCATCCGCTGTTTCCGCAAACACTGGGGCCGCCTCCATCTCGTGGCCAGCGGAGATGGCAATGGCACGGTGCCTTTGATCAAACTGAACTCCCAGAGATTGTATGTGGCCTATGAGCACGTCAATCCTTCCCTTGTGCTCCTTTCCGGCGCGCCCTACCTGATCAGGTATGCCCAGCGTGCACAAGTCGTCGGGGGTGAAGAGGGAGCGAATGCTTGGGCGCTTGATGTCACGGTAAGCGCGTTGCGCCAACTCCAGTAGCCGGGTGTCGGTCACGTGCCGGTTATCCCACGCGGTTGGGAGCTGCGCTGTTTGGCACGTGACGGCTTCCCCCCCGGCTCGCCGTTTCCCCCGCGCGCCGTCCACCGGGCTCGCCCCCCCACCTGCTAGCTCTCTGGGGCCCACAGGCGGTCCCTGGAAGCTTGTTATCCGCATCCTATTATCGATCATGCACCCGAGAGTTGTCAATCTGTCAGCAAGCTGACCAAGCTGACGGAGCTTTGTGTCCTTTTGCGTCTTCGTGAGGCGGCCGCCGGCCTTCCTTGGGATCCATCCGATGTCCACACCAAACCGTGACACTTTGGGTGTCATGCTTTGCCCAATATCCAGGCTTTGCAGTTTACGCAGGATGACGGCGTCATCCAGTTCGGCCATCACCGCGCATACCTGCCGCAAATCACCCCTTCCGTGTCACCGACCTGCACGCAGCACATCCGTTGAGGGGGGGCACCGACAGCACCTGCATCATGAAGGCAGACACCTCGTTAGATGCATCGTTGCTGCTCGCGTGAGCGCCCGATCGATACGCGGCGGTCGCTCGGTGCATGGCGTGTGCAGCGTGACGCGTGCTTAGTGACCGCGTGTTTCCGTCGGAGAACACAAACTGATTTATTCCAAAGATACAATACAGTTCAAAATTGTATGTTCTAGCTACATACGGTCTTTCACATCGCATAGCCTACAATCTGCATTACTCGGAAGCTGGTGTTCGTGGTTGACATCCTAAGCTTTCATGCCAGAGGCTTGCACGCTTGCGAGTTTCCTCTGCGGTACAAGTCGTATGCGCCTGCTTTCAAGCTTCTGGTTCGGGAACACTGGTCAGCCAGCAGCTTGGGGTATCGCCAGCGTTGCAATCCAAGCTACGCGTCACCAGATACACCTGCGTGCACAGGTCACAAGATTCGACATTCATCCTCATGTTGCTCATTGCAGGCATCGGCATGTCACAACCCATGCATGAGAGCTGCCTGTGGGAGGTGTGCCCCACTCACCGGCTGGTCGTGGCTCCGTATTTCCGTCCACTTGTAAACCCGGCGGGACCGTGTCGCGCATGCTGAGCAACTTCGGCAGGTTGGACATGGACATTTCTTCCCCGGTCGATGTCCTCCAAAGCAGTCCCTTCTCGCAGATGTGCACATCCGGGACCCGGCACTCGCGGAATTTCGGGATGATCGCCGAGTTGAATGCGTGCGCGTCGAACTCCGCATGAAAAATGGCGAAGTCGAGGAGCACCGCGGGCAACTTGACCTGCAGGTTGGCGCCATTGGCACTGGCCACCGCCGTGCAGTAGTAATCGTGCACCTCAGACCACTCCTCCACCGTGATGCGATGGACAGTCTTGCCGATTGCTCCACTCCAGGTCCCGGCGGCATGCTCCACTGAGTACTCCTCGCCGTACGTGGTCGTCTCCCAGAGCTGTGTCTTCATACGGCCCGACAGTATTTTGACAGCGGACTGCGTGAGCTTCTCCGCTTTGCCAGCAGCCACCAACCACTCTACACCGCCACTGACGGCGCGATCAAACGCGCCCTTCCGCGAAATCGGCAAGAGCTCGGCCATTGTTGCTCCTGACACAGTAACCTGCCGAGCATCAGCCGGGCAGGCCTGCTTCTTGCGCTTGTTGCTGCCGGCAGCCGGCGGTCCCTCGTTACGGTTGGATTTCCGGGGTTCAGCTGCAGTGCTCTTTGGCGCGGCGACTGGCAGGAGAGCTCGCAGCTCCGGGTTGTGCTGCACGCGCCGCTTGAGTTCATTTGTTAGTGGCGTGTTGAGCGCGTCCGAGGACTGCT
This sequence comes from Cymbomonas tetramitiformis, assembly GCA_001247695.2. Classification (NCBI taxonomy): domain Eukaryota; kingdom Viridiplantae; phylum Chlorophyta; class Pyramimonadophyceae; order Pyramimonadales; family Pyramimonadaceae; genus Cymbomonas; species Cymbomonas tetramitiformis. Next base: position 40,659 of record LGRX02004522.1, on the reverse strand, counting down.
TGCTAAGCGCTGCGTAACCCGCAAATGTCGCTGGTTGCTGAAGGGTAAACAAGCTCCCTTTCATCGTCAGACTCACTTTTTTGCCTGTTCCCTGCAGCGCGGTGATGTGGTGCTTCAGGCGCTCGTCCGTGACGGTTTGCAGCAAGGCCAACGCTGCCGCCGGTGTTGTGTCACCAACGGGGAACAGGGCGCCCTTAGCATCCATCACACCCTTCATCAAGGCCATATTCCTGGCTATGTTCCTGGCTCGTCGTTTTTCCATGGATGGCGGCGACGTTACAATGGTCCTCGGACTCCTCCTGACCTCCTGAGCCTGCTGGGGAGCCACCACCACCTCCTCCTTCTCGGACTGCTCGTCTAGGAAGGACCGGAACGCCGCCCCTGTCATGATTGTAGGTAATGGGCTCATTGGCTGCTCCGGAGTGGGCAATGCCCCCGGGGCCGGTGCTGCGGGCTGATGTATGTTGCAGCGTGTTGCCTGCTCCGGCGCCTGGGCTGGGCGCGACTCCTGGGTGCGGGGCTGGGTGGTATGCGCGCCCTGGTGTCGACGTCCTTGCGCAGGGGCGACCGGAACCATCGTCAAGAACGGGCGCAGGAGGTTCAGCGCCCGGCATACTTCGCCGACCCATATCGCGTGGCTCTCAGGAAGTTGCGAATGTGTCATGTGGTTGGTATCATCCCTGAATATACGTGTTGCGGGGTCGAACGTCACTCACGGGCATTCAGACAAGTACTTCACCCAGACTCCGATGTCCGCAATAAAATTGTCCTGCACGTCCGCCGCTACCTGCGGTGGCTGAATCGTACCCGCAGTGCGAACTCCACCCGGGGGTGCATGCGCCGCCACCCCGCCGCCAGCAGGATCCGCCGCTACCTGCGGTGCCTGAATCGGACCCGCAGTGCGAACTCCACCCGGGGGTGCATGCGCCGCCACCCCGCCGCCAGCAGGATCCGCCGCTACCTGCGGTGCCTGAATCGTACCCGCAGTGCGAACTCCACCCGGGGGTGCATGCGACGCCACCCCGCCGCCAGAAGGATCCGCCGCTACCTGCGGTGGCTGAATCGTACCCGCAGTGCGAACTCCACCCGGGGGTGCATGCGCCGCCACCCCGCCGCCAGCAGGATCCGCCGCTACCTGCGGTGCCTGGATCGTACCCGCAGTGCGAACCCCACCCGGGGGTGCATGCGCCGCCACCCCGCCGCCAGCAGGATCCGCCGCTACCTGCGGTGCATGCGTCGCCACCCTGCCGCAAGCAGCAGCTGCCACTGTATGCGGCTGCTGATTCGCAACCGCAGGGTGAAATGCACCCGGGGGACCCCCTGCTACGGCATCAACAGCCTGCTGCCACGGCCCAGGGAATCTCGCACGGAGGACGTTGGATTCCTCGGGCGTGGTCACCCTGAGTCCCGTACACTGCGGATTGGCGGCGATAAACCTGTCGAAGTGCAGCATGGCCGTGATGTTTGCCGTTACCTTTGGCGCACAAGCGGTGCATAGTTCTGCCTCGCCGAGGACATTCTCCCGGCAGTTATCAGGTGACACACACTGCGTTTGAAACCTCCTGTTGATATTGCGCAACTTCTGCTTTATCCACTGGCTGCATTTGCCCTTGGCCACAGTGTGCTCCTGGCTCAGAGGAGCCAGCAGCTAAAAAGCCACGCACTTGTTAAACACGTTCTCAAGGAGAATGTCGAAGTTCCCCTGAAGCCATCCTTCCCCGCCGGGTGAAGCGTGCATGCCCGACGTAGGGCTTATACCGGCGTGTATCTTCGGCGCCAGGTCGTTGAACTGTTCAAGGAGCCCCACCGGAGCTGGCCGTTTAGCCGACGTCATGGGTATCGCAGGCGGCCAGACGGGGTCGCTTCGTCTTCGTGCCTGTCCCCCCTGCACATGCGCATGACGAACGTTACGCAAGCGTACGTGATACAAGCAAGCATGACCTGTTGGTACCTGCAACTGTCAACTGGGTAGGCGGTGAAGCAGGCAGGAAATACACGCACCCTCGCCCATCCCTCCCCACCCACCACTCGCAGCGCCGCTGCTCACCCTGTGGCCGCTGATTCGCAACCGCAGATGAGGCGGCATAGGGCACGGCGCCGGGGAGAGCGCCGCACGCGCCACGCGCCTGATTCGGCGCGGAGCGGAGCAGCCTCCCCGCACCCTTGGTCCAGGAAATACACCACAGGATTCGTACTCCCAGCTTCCACGGACTTCCCGCACAAATGGGTACTGCGTGCGGTCTCCTGAGCAACCTGTACTATAGCGTGCGGCCTACCCCTTAGGGTGCATTCTTATCGCAGTGTATCTATGGGGCGGTTTGCAATCTGCATTAAAATAAGTTCGAATGTTACTGCTAGGGGGCTGCGCCACGCCCTTTCCCCTGATGCGCCTACTAACACCCTATTCATCATCCCGCAGGATGCGCATGTAATGCCCCGCGCAATAGGGATGCTGCAACAGCTTCCACAGCCGTAGAGGTTCGTGGCTAGTCAACATCACACTCTCGTGGGGGCAGATGAACTCCATGGCGAAGGGCGCGTTGTTGGGGAATTCCTCTGGAGTTGGAGCCGAGCCAACCCAGCCAGGCCCGTCCACCAGCGGCCAGCTGATGCACAGCTGTATGACGCGGGCCGTCATGTTGACGATGATGTGCCAGAACTCGGGTTCGTCATACTGTTGTTTCTGCGCTAGGATTTTGGTCAGGGAGACTTGTTTGCCATGTCCATTTGCAGTTGGCTGGGCCCGCTTTTCCGCCATGTCAAAGTGGTAATACTCCGGATGCATCTCGTAGAACGCTTGTATGGCTAGCCGACAGTTTTGGACACGCACTTGACCACCCCCAGTCAACGGCTTAGCACCCTCCTCTTGTGGCAGGTGCCAGCCAACGCAGTGGAGCCAACAGTTGCCGTCGCCTGCCACGTCTTCGACTCGTAGCCCCGCAGTCCGCAGGTACGCCTGGACGTGCGCCATAGTCACTAATTCACCTGTAGGAGGTGCCTGCACGTCCACCAGCAGCCTCCGGTGTGCTGGCTGACACGCGCCTGCCTCAGTAAGGGATCCGAAGCTTCAGTCAATGGCGCTGTCGATGATATGTCCTCTGTGGTCCCTGGTGAGCAGATGATTGTTGTTGGCGTCGTAGAACGGTACTCGCTGAGCGCGAGTCGGGTCAATCGCGTTTGCCTCAGCCATTCTCACCACACCTGGGCCGGTAGCTGTCGGTGCGTCATCTGCGCCTGTGCGATCCCACCACCCACGTACCCCTCATTTCAAGCGAAATACACCTAGGGTGTCCGAACTGCACAGCGTCAGCGGACTGAGGGAGGTTGCACACACCTGGGCTGGTAGGTGCCGCTGCGTTGGGGACGGCCCGGAAGTCCATGGGTTCCGCAGCGGCCGAGTCCGTAGTAGCCGTCGGCGTCTGGGGAGAGGGCCACACCTCCTCCTCCTCCTCTGCGGTACCAGTGGGGCTGGTAGCTGTCGCTGCGTCATCTGCGCCTGTGCGATCCCACCACCCACGTACCCCTCATTTCAAGCGCAATACACCTAGGGTGTCTGAACTGCACAGCGTCAGCAGACTGAGCGAGGTTGCACACACCTGGGCTGGCAGGTGTCGCTGCGTTGGGGTCGGCCTGGGTGTCCATGGGTTCCGCAGCGGCCGAGTCCGCAGTAGCCGTTGGCGTCTGGGGAGAGGGCCACACCCGCGGCTGCGTCTCTGCGGTACCAGTGGGGCTGGTAGCTGTCGCTGCGTCATCTGCGCCAGTGCGATCGGGATCCATGCAGGGAGTACACACGGGCTGCGCCAATCGCGACCCCTCAGCATTTCGGCACGCGGCCGTCGGTCGCGCTTCCCAGCGTCCACCCCACACCGCGGGAGATTCTTCGTCACCCCCCTCCTGCTGTGAGCAGTCACAGCGGACCAGCAAACTGCGTTGGGGACCCCCCTTTTTTGCATCTTCCCGCCCACTGAAGTTCGGGAACTCGCCGTTGAAGTTGTGCGTGAGCTTCACAGCCACGCCCAGCGCGAACTCCATGGTCAACCTGCCTCGGTCGGCAAGTACGGCTGCCAGCTGTTTATTCACCTTCACCGCACCACCAGATTAATGGAATAAGTGCCCCACGTTCCTAGTGGAGATCGCACAATCCGGAACCTTTGCTAGGTTTGAGGCCCTGCACGCCTTCAGGATTCCAAAGACCAGACTGCGCAGTCCGGGGCAATGCACACCCATCCGCTGGTAGAGAAGACAGGTGTCTGTCCGCTGTGTGTCTACGGACCCATCGAATGTCAGCGGTCCCACGCGTGCAGGGACACGCGGAGGATCTGCCTGACCATCTTTCCACTTGATGCGGGCAAGCTCCTTCTTCTCTGCCTCCGGCCTCGCATCCCACGCTTTCTTCCCAACGAAGGCTTCCAGCACTTCCCAGGCTAGGACGAGGTCGGACATCTTGAGAGTGGCGTGCAGCCGCGCCTCCGGGGGGGGCATCTTTGACCAGCCTTCCATGTTTTCGAAGTTGGGGCATGTGCTGGAGGGGTGCAAAGCGTGCACCACTCGGGGCGCCCCAACCGCATGCTGGTTGCGCCAGTCGTAGCATGGGCCACACATCACCAGACCGGGTTGCTGGAGGCTAGTTCCCTGCAACGGGTCACACCGCCGACCCGCCTTCACACATAGATCGCAACTCCATACTTCAGGCAGGCTCCCGTAGCTCCCTCCAAACCGTATTGCGTCGCCGCAAGCAAGGCATTGCAAGTGCCATGGCATCCCATACTGGGACAACGTTCCCAGCGGCTCGGCGCGGATTTCGTCGTGCGTGGCGGGGACTCCGGGCTCTGTGCTGATGGCGCCGTAGAGAATTGCGGACATCGTGGCCGCGGTACGCAGGCCGCGACCCGCACCAGGCACCTCCCCAACCGGGCAAAGCCCCCGATGCACAGTTCTGTCCCCCGGCCAAACAATGACGCTGCCCGGCGGGCCAGCAAAACGGACGCGCCTTAACGGCGTGGCTGACGGAAAGCCGGACGCTGCGTGCTCGAGTGTGAAGTGGAACGCGCCGTCCTCGCACCGCTGCCAATGCCTTCCATCTACCGAATCAGGCAGGAGTTCCGTGTAGCTCTGCTCGTCAAGGAACATCCCGGAGGAAAATTGGGTAGGGAAAACTGCCTCCTCGCCGCTCCGGAGCAAGAGGTCAGTGTGCCACAACTGCACCCAGCTCCCCAGGTTGCGCAGGAGGACAGCTGGTTTTGGCAAGAACTGGCCAACCCCTGACACCCGGACCGCCTTCTGCATGCTGGTGTGATGATGCTCAAGCACCTTCCCCCAGATCCCCGGATATTCTTTTTTCGCGCGCTCCCAGTCCACCTTCACGGAATACCTGGCCCCTGGTCGGAGACACCGCTCGTCCCGCTCGACCCGCGGGTCCCACTCACACGTGCTGAACAGGGAAGAGGGCGTCAGAAAATTCGCAACCGCAAAGCCTGAAGCTTCTGTGAAAAGCGATGTACAGCGGGGACAATCCTTCACGCACACGAACGTTTCCGAGATCCGCGCGCACTCCGCCTTACAGTCTTCAATCTTCTGGTGGCATAAACGTATGCGCAGCTGCAACGCATCGCCCAGTGCCGTGGGGTCAACCCCTTCACCCACGGCGATGCGATGGAGCTTGCAAAAAGACTGTACCCGTTCCCAGGAGCTTTTGACGTTCTCCTCACGGTTCCCCAGCGCGACAGCTTCACACCGTTTAGTCATCATCGCTGAATCAGCCGGTGATGGGGATTCCATTTCTTCCCTAGCCGCCGTCCAGATATCCACAAAGTTCACCAGATCCTGAATCGTGCGCCCGTGTCTTGCGCACTGGTTCTGCACCATACGAAGGGTGACCATACAGCATGCGGCCCAGACAAGCAGGCACGCCTTCTCCAGGTCAACCAATACGCAGTCCCCGTTGGACCCGCAGGATATGGGAGGGGGCACCACGTGCATGCCTAGCCCCTCCAGATCTTCGGGTAGCCCCGCCTGCACGTGAAGAACCCTACATGGCGTATCCGCATGTGGATGGCCGTCCATGTCAGAGCACGCCATTGATACCTGGCCAACATAGTGCGCCCCGCACCGACCCACCCGGGATACCCCAACCCATCCCACCCACGATTTTAAGCGCCGCTGCTCACCCTTTGGCCGCTGATTCGCAACCGCAGATGAAGCAGCATAAGGCACGGCGCCGGGGAGAGCGCCACACGCGCCACGCGCCTGATTTGGCGCGGAGCGGAGCAGCCTCCCCGATACAATCGGTCCCCACCCCGTGCATGCACACAGCACCGTCGGGTACATGCATAATCAGATCTTGCGACATTGCATCATAATGACTTTTGAGGTCCACCACGGCAGGCCGTCCAGGGCGGTCTCATACACACACGCACACGCACGCACGCACGCACGCGTTTTACACACAAAGATGATTTATGCTCAATATTGTTACATCTCGTTACATTACGTTAAGTACGCAAACAGGCCGAGCATGTTAATTGGTGTCTTCTTCGCTAGTTTCACTAACATACTCCTCGTCATCGTCGGACGGATCCGTGTGTGTCGGACACTCCGCCTCCGATTCCACAATTTGTGCATACTCCTGCCACTCCAGCCAATGCTCCCTTCGCGGGTGGTACAGCCGCACGACCACGTAACCGTTTGGGGGCCGCTCTCCAAATTCTCCATCATACGTCCCTTCGGGAACATCATGTTCCGTGGGCGCCGCGGTCCATACGTGGTCTGGGTTGAATCCGACAATTTTCGCTTGGATTATCCAGGGCGCCGGTACGAACCGGCTTTCATGAAGCGTCACCGACCATCCAATACGCACAGGCAGCGAGCCCCCGTTCTCCGTGTTGACCCATGTATGCTGCCATGCATACCACAAAATACACGTTCAACGCTAGGGATCACAACCCCCATCGCGCGCAGCCTCCCCGCACCCTTTGTCCCTGGGTCCTCTGGTCCTTGCGTGCACACTCTGCACCTGTCTACTGTACGCGCACCCTCGCCCATCCCTCCCCACCCACGACTCGCAGCGCCGCTGCTCACCCTTTGGCCGCTGATTCGCAACCGCAGATGAAGCAGCCTATAACACGGCGCCGGGGAGAGCGCCGCACGCGCCACGCGCCTGATTCGGCGCGGAGCGGAGCAGCCTCCCCGCACCCTTCGTCCCTGGGTCCTATGGTCCTTGCGTGCACACTATGCACCTATCTACCGTACGCGCACCCTCGCGCATCCCTCCCCAGCGACGATCGCAACCACAGGTTGACACTTTGAAGGACACGAAAAACATCCACATGATCACTTTTAAAGAACAAATAACAAGTTGTAAGTTAACAACAAAAGGCCAGCGGAGACTCGGTAGCATTTACATAATGTACTATTCACATAATGTACACACATGTTGAAAAGAGGTTCACTTAAACCACTTCTGCCTACAGCATGGGCACGTCACCCACCTCGAGGAGGCAAGGGTTTCTACAAGCAAAGAAAAACACGAAATGTGCATGTATTTCTCTTTACATTCGCATCCTAGGCCACCGCAGTCCACTACATCCTCCGGATCCACTTCCTCTAAACACACTATGCAGAACGCCTCCTCGGATCTGGGGAAAAAGATTCTCAGGACGTCCTCCCACGCGTACTCCTCCTCCATTGCATCTCCCTGTGCAAGCCCGTGACCTAGGGTCAATTTGCCATAACGTCACGCAGTTCCTCCTAAACATCCTGCTATAACCAGCCGCCGTGCCACCATGCACACCGGCCTCCCCGCGCCCATGGTTCTTGTTTATTATTATTATTTATTTGTATATTTCTACACAACACGCACACACAATACGCACGCATACATCTGTTATAAACGTGTGTCTTCATCAATTGCGGTTGGTGAGGTATGTTTTTGCCTAGTTGTCCACTACTTGGTTTTCACTATGCGGCAGCCACGGTCTTTCTCTACCGAAAAGTGTAGGACACCAGCTAGCACCTCATGCTGCCACAGCTCCTCCTCGTCCCCGTCCCAAGGGTATCGAACTTTATACAGCAGCCGGGGCTGCCCTTCTGCAGGCACGGTGACCCGATGCACTTCTGGGAACCCGTGGTCAATGGCACCGGGATGGATGAACTGTCGCTCAGAAACATAAAAATCGATACCCCTACCCGGCGGCGAGGTGACGATCGGAACGTAACCCGTGACCCAAGGACCTTCGTATTCCTCGACTTCGCCGCCCACCTCGTTGACCCACTTGGCGGACAACACTTGCGCACCATACCATGTCCGTCCATAAGCTGACGGATATGGATACAGCCGTCGCGCTACATAAGACCCTACATATGGCCAGCCGTCGCTGGTCGCCTGGTCAGCAGCCCGTCCGGCGGCAGCCTTCCACAAAGCCTGTCCCACCCATGACTCGCGGTTCACCACTTGGCCGCTGATTCGCAACCGCAGATGAAGCAGCATAAGGCACGGCGCCGGGGAGAGCGCCGCACGCGCCACGCGCCTGATTCGGCGCGGAGCGGAGCAGCCTCCCCGCACCCTTTGCTCCTGGGTCCTCTGGTCCTTGCATGCACGCGATGCACCTTTCTACTGTATGCGCACCCTCGCCCATCCCGCCCCACCCACCACTCGCAGCGCCGCTGCTCACCCTTTGGCCGCTGATTCGCCACCGCAGATGGAGCAGCATAAGGCACGGCGCCGGGGAGAGCGCCGCACGCGCCACGCGCCTGATTCGGCGCGGAGCGGAGCACCCTCCCCGCACCCTTTGTCACTGGATCCTATGGTCCCGGCATGCCCACTATGCACCTATCTACCGTACGCGCACCCTCGCGCATCCCTCCCCACCCACGACTCGCAGCGCCGCTGCTCACCCTTTGGTCGCTGATTCACAACCGCAGATGAAGCAGCATAAGGCACGGCGCCGGGAAGATCGTCGCACGCGCCACGCGCCTGATTCGGCGCGGAGCGGAGCAGCCTCCCCGCACCCTTTGTCCCTGGATCCTATGGTCCCGGCATGCCCACTATGCACCTTTCTACGGTACGCGCACCCTCGCCCATCCCTCCCCACCCACGATCGCAACCACAGATAGACACTTTGAAGGACACCGAAAACATCCACATCATCACTTTTTAAAGAACACATAACAAGCTGTAAGTTAACAACAAAAGGCAAGCGGAGACTCGGTAGCATTTACATAATGTACTATTCACATAATGTACACACATGTTGAAAAGAGGTTCACTCGAACCACTTCTGCCTACAGCATGGGCACGTGACCCACCTCGAGGAGGCAAGGGTTCCTACAATGCGGCAGATTTGGGATATGTTGCCTAGTTGTCCACTACTTGGTTTTCACCATGCGGCAGCCACGGTCTTTCTCTACCGAAAAGTGTAGGACACCAGCTAGCACCTCATGCTGCCACAGCTCCTCCTCATCCCCGTCCCAAGGGTATCGCACTTTATACAGCAGCCGGGGCTGCCCTTCTGCAGGCACGGTGACCCGATGCACTTCTGGGAACCCGTGGTCAATGGCACCGGGATGGATGAACTGTCGCTCAGAAACAAAAAAATTGATACCCCTACCCGGCGGCGAGGTGACGATCGGAACGTAACCCGTGACCCAAGGACCTTCGTATTCCTCGACGTCGCCGCCCACCTCGTTGACCCACTTGGCGGACAACACTTCCGCACCATACCATGTCCATCCAATAGCTGCCGGATATGTATACAGCAGTCGCGCTACGTAAGACCCTACATATGGCCAGCCGTCGCTGGTCGCCTGGTCAGCAGCCCGTCCGGCGGCAGCCATCCACAAAGCCTGTCCCACCCATGACTATCTGTTCACCCTTTGGCCGCTGATTCGCAACCGCAGATGAAGCTGCATAGGGCACGGCGCCGGGGAGAGCGCCGCACGCGCCACGCGCCTGATTCGGCGCGGAGCGGAGCAGCCTCCCCGCACCCTTTGCTCCTGGGTCCTATGGTCCTTGCGTGCAGACTATGCACCTATCTACCGTACGCGCACCCTCGCGCATCCCTCCCCACCCACGACCTGCAGCGCCGCTGCTCACCCTTTGGCCGCTGATTCGCAACCGCAGAAGAAGCAGCATAAGGCACAGCGCCGGGGAGAGCGCCGCACGCGCCACGCGCCTGATTCGGCGCGGAGCGGAGCAGCCTCCCCGCTCCCTTGGTCCCTGGGTCCTATGGTCCTTGCGTGCACACTCTGCACCTATCTACCGTACGCGCACCCTCGCGCATCCCTCCCCACCCACGAATCGCAGCGCCGCTGCTCATTCTTTGGCCGCTGATTCGCAACCGCAGATGAAGCAGCATAAGGCACAGCGCCGGGGAGAGCGCCGCACGCGCCACGCGCCTGATTCGGCGCGGAGCGGAGCAGCCTCCCCGCACCCTTGGTTCCTGGGTCCTATGGTCCTTGCGTGCAGACTATGCACCTATCTACCGTACGCGCACCCTCGCGCATCCCTCCCCACCCACGACTCGCAGCGCCGCTGCTCACCCTTTGGCCGCTGATTCGCAACCGCAGATGAAGCAGCATAAGGCACAGCGCCGGGGAGAGCGCCGCACGCGCCACGCGCCTGATTCGGCGCGGAGCGGAGCAGCCTCCCCGCACCCTTTGTCCCTGGGTCCTATGGTCCTTGCATGCAGACTATGCCCCTATCTACCGTACGCGCACCCTCGCGCATCCCTCCCCACCCACGACCTGCAGCGCCGCTGCTCACCCTTTGGCCGCTGATTCGCAACCGCAGATGAAGCAGCATTAGGCACAGCGCCGGGGAGAGCGCCGCACGCGCCACGCGCCTGATTCGGCGCGGAGCGGAGCAGCCTCCCCGCACCCTTGGTCCCTGGGTCCTATGGTCCTTGCGTGCACACTATGCACCTATCTACCGTACGCGCACCCTCACGCATCCCTCCCCACCCACGACTCGCAGCGCCGCTGCTCACCCTTTGGCCGCTGGGTGTTATCGAATCCCAATACTGGCGTTAAAGACGTTCAAATGGCACAACGCATGACGACCACTTAGGATACATCCCAATAATGAAATTTGACATCATGCATGCCACCTCGTGGCCACATAGCGTGCCCTTTTAAGTCACCGCGCGCTTGGTACTTGTGACAGTACCAGAAATTTTAATTAATTTTATGGCGTTACACCCCTCAAAAGCACACCGCACATACACATACCTAAAGTTCACGAGAGTACATTTCAGCATCAATAACAATTCAAAAGGGTCCTAAATGATTTTTCAAAACCTTCATGGGACTCATACACCCCATCTAGTGCCCATAATAAAGCATACATTTTGGTACTTGTGACAGTACCATACCACCGGGCAGTAGCCATGGAGCCACCGCTCTTCCCGAAGCTCCCCAACGCTCTCAATCGCTAAGACCACTCGCGTCAGATTCCCATCCGCCCTCAGGTATGATCGTCACTTCAGCTCGTACTCCCGCTAACGCTATCGGTTCCGGTTCAAACTCGGGCAGGTCACTCTCAACAACAGCTAACTGGACTAAACCGCTCATCTCGCTTAGATCTTCCCTGACAAGCAGTTCAGACAGGAACGCATGCACCTCTTCATGTAAGGTCAGGTTGTGGAAAAGCTGTTTTAACAGTGCTGACGGAATCCCATACAAATTCTCTCGCGCTCCCATGCCCTTCGCAAACACACCTCCGGCTCTCATCGCGCGCCCTCCTTGCGCTACTTTCTCGTGCCTACCGTTTTGCCGGAAGAATTCGCAAGGCGTGTCGGAATCGCACACTCGCAGGGGTGTGCGCAACGGAACGTTGGTCCAGATGTGCTTGGGCTTCCTGTATGCGGTCCCGTATTTACAGTACGTGACGAGGTGCGGAGCTGGTAGATTGCTCATGCATCGACGCGTGTGCAAACCGTGGGGCTCTCTTCCCTTCGGGTTCTCAATGAAGTATGCTTCGGGCCTCAAGTACCGGATGATTTCCAACGTCCTACGAACTCGCCTGTCCGCAGCGCGCAAATCTCGGATGCCTACCGTCTTCGCCTGGCTGTACTCTGTGCAAGGTGGGCTAGCCCAGACTACGTCAAAGTGTCCTGGTCTGAACTGTCGGTAGTCCCATCGCATGATATCCTCGCAATGTGTGGGGCCCCACTTGGGCTGAATGTCTACGGCAACTACTTCGCTGTTGGGAAATTGCTTAGTAAACTGCCTCTCGACTGACCCGGTCCCACAAAACAATACGAGAATTTTAGACTGGCCGACTGGCTCCTTCTCAAGTGCTGCGGCTCCGTTGACTGGCGGCAGGGTGCTCTGAGCAGATACTCTCGCGAAAGTTCCTACTTCCTCATCAAACCTCTCCTCTCACTGGCACCCATGGCATTGCGCCGTCTACCTTGAGCTCCTCCGAGAGCGTGGTCCGTATTGCTCCTGCGGATTCGTCGCGCCTCTTACGGACCCTAAGCTTCTCTCGCTCCACTCTCTTAGCCTCGATCCTCTCAAACTCCAACAACGCCCGGTTGGGAACGCCGGGCCTACCGGCTCCGTCCCACTCCAGATCCTCTCGGGTCTTCCACTCGTTCTCACTGCGGGGCATTCCTGTCCACTTGACCAGGTACTCCGTCCACCTCCTACCCTGACGCTAGCGCGTACGCGAACGCTCCACCCTCTCGACGTGGGTTTCCTTGCGTCCACTGACGTCCAACGGAGGAGGGGGAATCTCCTTAGCTCTCTCGACGAAGCGGCTACTCGACTCTACCGGCGAAATCCGGTCCACGGTAAACACATCGTGCACTTTCCACTGCTTAGGCGTCTGCAACCTATAGACCGACGGTGCGCCCCAGCCTATCGCTCGCGGGAAGGGCCATCTGCCTGTCGCTGTGAAAGACTTCCAGCACCCGAAGGGGTCCGAGGCGCTTCTTAAGCAATTTCTTGTGCAACCCGCGGTCGCCCGGCTGGGTGAGGTACGTGGCCTCTACCCAAACCTCATCGCCTACTGCGTAACTCCTGGACTTGTGACGCGCGTCGTACTGGGCGATATGCTGCTGCTGAGCTAAGAGCAGCTTCTCCCTAGCGAGCTGCAACTGGCGAACAAATTGGCGGGCTGTCTCGTGGGCTGTACCATTTTTCACTGCTGCGCCCCACCGCCCCTCCCCCCTTTATAGCTCGGCCTCTCCGTGATGCAAGTGCTGCCTCCACGAAGAAGTCTAGCTGAGAGGCCGGAGCGTGACCGTACGTCAGTTCAAAAGGGGTGAAGCCCGTGACGGCGGAACGAGAGTCATTGATGGCGTACTCGACCGGGGTACACCACAAGTCCCAATCGTGCTGGTTGGCGTCGACATACGCGCGTAACATACGTTCGACCGTGTGGTTTGTGTGCTCTGCCTGCCCATCACCTTGTGGGTGGTACGGCGTGGTAGAGGCAATCTGGACTCCCATCAACCGATGTAGCTCGAGATGCATTTCATCTCTGAAGCGGGAGTCCCGATCACAGACGATCTTCATGGGAGCGCCATCCAAACGCCACAGTTGGTCGAAATATATGCGCGCGATCAGGGAAGATATCTTACCCCAATTGGCCGGCCCCGGGCCGAACTGAGTCGCCAAAATGAGGCCCGGGCCGAAGAGGGGCCGAAAGAGAAATTGCTTTGGGGCCGAACCAATTTGGCGCAAACTTCAAAAATTTTGATGAAATTTTTGCGATTTTTGCATTTTCCCATACTTAAGATTAAAAATTTCGCGCTTGCGGCGGGCATATTGTAGTTTGGACCGGGCGGGCCGAAGGCGGGCCGAAAGAATTTTTGATTTGGGGCCGTACCAGCTCAACGGAAGATATCTTCCCTGCGCGCGATATGTGCAGCCGAGCTGTCAGCGTAAAGCATGGGGACTACGTGCACCATCTTGGACAGCTTGTCCGTGAAGGTAGCAAACGCGTCGTACCCTCGCTCTGTGCGAGGCAGCCCAGTGACGAAGTCGATACTAACCACTTGCCACAGTCTTACTGGGACTTGCAGGGGGTTAAGCTGACCGTCTGGGTACCCGTTGCGCGGCCGGGTCTGCTGGCACACGACGCAGGATTTGCACCAGTCGGTGACATCCTTGCTCATGCGTGGCCACCAAAAACGACGGGATACCCTGTTCAGTGTCTTATCCCTTCCTGTGTGCCCTGCTGCTGGGGACTCGTGTGCTTCGCGCATCACCAGCTCTCTGAGGGGGGAATCCTGAGCTAGCACTAGCTGATACCGCCCTTCTGCCACTCGCCATATCATGTCGTCTACCATGCGAAATGTCTCTGTCCTCTGATGTGGGGCTGCGATCAGTTCTTCCCTCAACGAACTGAGGTACGGGCTGCGTTCGTATTCCGCTTGCAAGGCGCGGACGAACTCATCAGCCTTCAGTGGTCCTGACGCTGCCCTGACCTTCGCTGCAACCCCTGTAGTGACTAAAGGCTCGTCGGGTTCCGTCTCACTGTCCTTTCGCGCAGGTGGCGCTCGGGGCTTTGCCCTGCTGGCTGCTGGGGCCCAAACCAGAAGGACCGGCCAGCGCAGCGGGGGCCGACCTCCATCAGGAGACTCGAAGAGGTGGTTGGGACGACCTTTTTCGTCCTTCATGTCAAAGACAGTCTTGACCGGATGAAGCCCATATTTGGGGTGAATCAACCGCCTCCAGGGAGCGTCATAGTCTGGCAGAAGGAACATCGCCGAGGTGTTTTCCGGATCGGCGCGCCACTCAGCAAGGAAATGCCGAAGAATTCTTTCTATCAAGTCCGAATCCTTCGTGTAAGGGGGGTTACACCAAACGTGTTCCCCGCGCCACTTTTTCTTCAAGCAGTCGGTCCAATAGGTGTCAACCTGCCGGTTAACGCCCATGGAGTCGCAACACGCGTCAACGTCAAACATCCCGTACTGGGCCGCTATCTCCTCAAAGCGCTCCCTGATTAGCTTCCAGTCCTGGCGATCTACGACCTGGTCGTAGTGGGAGCTACCTTCTGGGGGCTTAACGGGCTCAGGTGCCTCTCCGGCTGCCTTCGGATGACTCTGGGTCTCAGGATGGGGGAACTCGTCGGTCCCCGGTGCTCCTCTTGCTGTCTCCGGGTGACTCTGGACTTCTGCTGCGGCCTGTTCCCTAGCTCGGTCTGCTCTGGTCATGACTGCTAGCGATTCGGCATCCCTTAAGGACTTCTCGCCTACTGCTAGGGTGGCAGCTGCGTCCAGCCAGAGGGCCGGCGTCTCTACCCACGTGAGCCCATTCAGATGGGTGAGCTCACCAATGACCGGTGCCGGACTGGTGGGAGGGAAGGCCTCGTCCTCGGAATCACTATACTCGAAGGTGGCGCCTAAGACAGATGTGGGATCCTCGTCCTCTTCACATCTCTTGCCTTTCGGCTCAGAGTACTCGGGTCCATCGGTGGTGCGATCCACTGCCCCGAGGACAGAGGTAGAATCCTCGTCCTCTTCGGACCCCTTGCCTATCGGTGCGGAGTCTCTGGGCCCATCCGTGGCGCGATCCACAATCCCTTTTTCCTTCAACCCTTCTCTGGCCGACATTTCCTGATAGTCTGGTCGCCGGGACTGCGCGTCTGGTACTACTAAACAGCGCCCTGGCACGTGCTCCATCTGATGGACTCCTACCTCTACCAAGTCCTCGTACCAGCGAGCCTGACGTCGGCTGAGCTCCCTAGCTGGGGCGAAGAGCCACTGGAGGGGTTTGTGGTCTCCCATGAGCTTAAATGATGTAAAAATCAGATAATGTCTCCAGGTGACCGTGGTACAATGATGGATGGCACAAAGCTCTCGTTCCCCAGCGTGATAGTTCTGCTCTGCGCTGGAGAACTGCCGGCTTTCAAAGGCCAAGGGCTGCAAGCCTCGTCCCTGATCCTGCATGAGTGGCTACTGCCCGGTGGTATGGTACTGTCACAAGTACCAAAATGTATGCTTTATTATGGGCACTAGATGGGGTGTATGAGTCCCATGAAGGTTTTGAAAAATCATTTAGGACCCTTTTGAATTTTTATTGATGCTGAAATGTACTCTCGTGAACTTTAGGTATGTGTATGTCCGGTGTGCTTTTGGGGGGTGTAACGCCATAAAATTAATTAAATTTTCTGGTACTGTCACAAGTACCAAGCGCGCGGTGACTTAAAAGGGCACGCTATGTGGCCACGAGGTGGCATGCATGATGTCAAATTTCAATATTGAGATGTATCCTAAGTGGTCGTCATGCGTTGTGCCATTTGAACGTCTTTAACGCCAGTATTGGGATTCGATAGCACCCAAGGGTGTGATAAAATGGCCTCTCAGCATTTTTTGTAGTAATATCGGGAGCGGTTTCGTACTTAAGTTCCATGTGTAGAGTCCAAGTACGGCAACTTCTCATGCATGTAAAGGTCTTGAAAAATCGATATATGGGTTTACTTTTGATGTCATAAACGCTGGTGAGGCGATCCGACGTTATAATATACTTATTTCGTAGCTTTAGTGCCACGACTAGGCTCCAAAATCGACGATAGCCCTCATACTTAAGGAATCTTGAGTTGGACCATTTGGTGGAGATGGGATGCTTAGCATGTCGCAGTTTCAGCGACGGGCAGTATGCCAACTGCCCCATGCTCACATCCATCATTGGCCATGTTATACAGCTTCAATTTGAGCCATCGCTGGGTTGAATAGAATCCCAAGTCTGTTCAAAAAAAATCCGAAAGTAGCGCCATGATTTCGAAGACAAGTGAGACACCATTGTGTAACACAAAACTCCACCTTGTTGGCAATATGCATCCACTGGGAGGGCTACACGTAACCTATGGACCAATGGGGCATAATACAACTCAGGTTGGGTCGTTAAGGTAATGGTATATCATGGATATCACCATCAGGATGGAGGAGGACATCAAAAAAAATTCTAGCGTTTTGGTACTTGTGATAGTACCAGATTCGATTCTGGTACTATGACTAGTACCACCGGGCAGTAGCCATGAGTACACCCCCTAGTGCTACTCCACTGGCATCTGTCTGTACGAAGAAGGGTCTGGAACCGTCTGCTGCGCCCTTTTGATCGGGTAGGGCCAAGGCTGGGGAGGAGATCAAAGCAGTTTTCAGCTGTTTAAATGCTGCCTTTTCATTCTCTCCCCAGGTCCATTCCACGCCGGATTTGGTGAGGCGGGTCAGCGGGTACGCGATGTCTGCGAAGTTCTGGATGTACCTTCGGTAGAAGCCACACATGCCCAGGAACTGTCGCACGTGTGTGACAGTTTCTAGGTCTGGCCAATCGCGTACCGACGCAACCTTATCCTGCTGTGGGCGGCATCCATCCCGATCCACCACATGCCCTAGGAACCGGACTGCTCGTTTGCACAGTTTGACTTTCGACTTTTTAAGATAGACGGAATTCTTTCGACACGCCTCCAAGACCTGGCGGAGGTGGTCGAGGTGTACCTCATGGGCGCTCTTACCCGGAACCTCAGCTGAGAAAATCATGATGTCATCTACAAATACCCTGCAAAAGGGTAGGTGCCCGAGGTACTGGGTCATCATCCTTTGCCAGGTGCTTGGGGAGTTTGACAATCCCATGGGCATGACCAACCACTCGTACGCTCCAAAGTGCGTAGTCATTGCGGTTTTCTCCACGTCATCCGCTTTCATAGGGACCTGCCAAAGTCCCCAAAGGGCATCCATCGTAGAGAAGACGGTAGCCCCTTGTAGGTCATCTAAGAGACTCTGTACATCCGGGAGGGGGTACTTATCCTTGATCGTGATCGCATTGATCTGTCTGTAGTCAATGACTAGACGCAACTCCTTGGGATTACTTGGCTTGGGGACCATCAGCACGGGACAACCCCACGGAGAGGCCGAGGGTCGTATGTACCCTTTGGCTAAGAGTTCATCTAGCTGTTGCCGGAGTTGCCGCAACTCCTCCTGCGACAACTTGTATCCTCGCCGGTGCAAGGGGTTCCCATTCCAATCTGGCCTGAGCCGGATGCCGGCCTTGTATTCCCTTGACTGGACCGAGTATGGCAGCTCTGTGCAAATGACATCTGCGAACTCCTTTTCCAGGTCCCTAAGCTGCTGCCAGATTTCCGGCGACACCGTCTCGTCTATCTCGTCCTCCGGCGGTTCCGGGGAGGCCTGAGCGGTCTGTGGAGCTGGCGGCGGGGTAGTGACTGGCGGGACGACCGGTACCGGCTGGTCTGTGGTCCGCGGAGCTGGCGGCGGGGTAGTGTCTGGCGGCACGACTGGTGCCGGGGCTCTCGACTTCTGCTTCCGAGGGCTCGGAACGGTGGGGACTTTTGGTCCCGGCGGCTGCCCAGCGGAGGGGCCACCTTCAGCACCAGGCTGACCGACTGCTGCGACCTGGTCACGCCAACGCACTCGCTTACGCCGTGCTCGGGGTCGTCGCTCCGCGAACAGAACCCCGGCCATGCTGGAGCGCCGCGGCAGCCTGAGCGTGCCAGGTGGGTGGCTTCCCGGCTGCGTGATCCTCTATCGCATGTCTACGCACCGCTGGCGGAAGCAACGCAAATGCTCCGTTCGCTTCCTGCTTGCTAGCGAAAACGCTGAGAGGGTCAGGATGATCCCCGGCCTCGTCAACCGCACTCGCAAATCCCTTTGGCCTAATATCCTCGACCACCGCCCCTACTCTCCGCAAATGACACGCCCCTTCCACGTCACTGTAGCCGGACTCGGAGCTGTCCGAAACCAACCCTCCCGGCCCCTCCGACTCCTCTGCTCCGTCCGGCACCGTTGCGCTGGGGCGCACGCTGACTTCACTATCCTCGGACCCGGAGGAGGGTTCTGACGCTAGGCCTGCTACAACATCGTTGGGGGAATCCTCGTCGGAATCTCCCCCCCCTTGTTGCAAGCTAACGCGCCAAAAGACCCATCGGGGCCGAGGTAGACAACGAAAGCTTGCTCCTCTTTGTTTCGGAGGGCCCGCAGGTCCCGACGAGCTCGACGTTGGCTCAAAATGACTCCCTGCACCAGTGCCATTGCCGTGCTCCGGAGGCAAGCGTGAGCCGATATGCCTATGCGTCCGTATGTGTGTCATCGGGGGTAATCTGGGACTGGCACGATGACAGTGAAATTGGGCTTGAAATCACGATGAGAATGAATACCGATGTCCGGGGTATGACAGTATGACACTATGACACTATGACACTATAGTAGTATGACAGTACTGTGAGGGGTGTCATCGTGGCACTCAGTCAGACCCTCGAAGAATGGTTGGATTCGCATCGGGGTTGAAAAGACAATGAGATCGAATATCAGATATCAAGGTTATGACAGTATGACAGTATGTGTGACAGTCATCGTGTCAGTCTGTCGGCATAACATCTGAATCAAGAATGACGAATCGGAATTAGAAATGAGATCGGATCGGGAATTGAACGTTGAGCCGAAGTGTGACATCGGCTGTCGAGAGGTTGACCTTGCAACCTGAGTGACGAGTGAATAAGTGGAGCACTTGAGAAGTGTTTAGCCTTCAGAACTCGGAACCGAATTATCGTTTGTACCTCAATCTGGCCCTGATCCAGTATATTATAAAATCCGAATTGTGTACCTTTGCACGTTCAATCAAAAACATATCTCCGAGCATCTGTCGTAGCGCCCACGGGCACATTTGGTATCAGTGTGCTGCGATTTCGCCCCTGCGCAACTCGCCCACGGACCTATTGGAGCTTTCGTTGTAATACAGGGGGAGAGCTGTACTTCCGGCCATACGTGCGCAATTTTTACCTCCGTAAGTACATTGTTTTTCGTATACAATGGCCGTATTCTCTGGGAAATATCTCCAAAACTTCATATTTTAGCTCCTTAACACTGGGGGCTCAAACAGGCTCAGAAACCCAAGCATTCGTTTTCCGATCTTAAACTCAAAGTCCGTCCCAGGCCACAAACAACCGTCAGGGAGCACCCTGAAGGGTTTCCCCGGTTTACAGTAGCCAAGAAAACCACATAGCTTACCTTTCAGAGCCCCAAAATGGCGAAAAACCGCCCAAAACAGCCCAAAATAGCCGTTATTGACAGTTTCCAGCCTACCCCAACACCTCTCCCAGTAGCCCCCACCACCGAAAAACCCTTCTTTAGACCTCATAGAACAGCCTAGAAACCCCTGATACCGCCCTCTCGGCCCTCAGCAGCGGGGAAAGCTCCCTCAAACAGCGCTTTCAACAGTTCCTGGACGTTTCTGGCAGTTCTTCAACACCTTCTGGCACGCTGGCTATTCCACCAGTACATCACGATTTCGTGTGGCTTCAGGTTGGAAACCTCCTCTTCCGCTACCCGAACTCCCAAGACCTAATAGCCTTCCCCGCGCTCCCTGGTTCATACCCAGTGCAAGGGATCGAAGAGTGGCCTTGGGTCCCCCCATCTCCACCTGGAAGCCTCGCTCCTTCGCCTCCAGAGAGTGACATCGACGAGGACGAGACTGATTAAATAAAAAGGCGAGCACTCACTACTTTTGCTCACCTGTGGCCTTTGCCACACCCAGTCTGTGAACTCAACCAGCTCAGCGGTCAGAATGTCACAGCAGACATCAGAATTCTTTCCCAGCATGGGTGCCAGTGCAGAGCAGCTGCACCACCCACTGTTCTCCCCCATGACCTTCCCTTCTCCCACCGCATACGCTTCCGCTCACCCCCTTCCACATCCAGGCACCACCATGCCCTACACAGCGGTGCCCCGCCCTTATACTATGCCGGATGGCACCCCCGCACAGGCTGTATGGAACGGTGTCAATTGGGTATTGCCCCAATTAGCGCCCCTCGCTGGGGGAGTGTCACCAGTGCCGTTCACACTGGGAACCCATCACCCCGTGGGCGCATATCCCACACCGTTCCAACAACAGCTGCAGCAGCAGCAGCAGTGGCTCGCGTACCAGCAGCAACAACAGCAGTGGCTTCAGCAGCAGCCACTGGAACCGATGCAGCAGCAGTTACAGCAGCAGCAGTTCCAGCAACAGCAGTTACAGCAGCAACAGCATCAGCAGCAGCAGCAACAGCAGCCGCAGCCGCCACAACAGCCGCAGCATCGACTACAGCAGCCCCACCAGCTGGCACCAGCCACCTCCGCGCTTCATGACTCAGACGCGGACCTCTCATCGCTGCAACACTTCGTCAGCATGATCGGTGCCGCAGCCCTGCCGGACCCTCTGCAGGTACCCCTTGACAGCGGAGCTCAGCAGAGCGTCTCGGGCGGGACCCAGCTTTTGGTGCGTCACCTCCCCGCGGTGGCAGCAACCTCAGAGAACCGCCGGCGTCGGCGTTCCCGAAGAGTATCCTCGGGCCCTGCGACACATGGCAAGCATCTCCCAGGTCTAAGCCACGCACCTGACCACTCTGACCCCGACTCCGGCACGGACATCAGCCGCACCAGCACGGGGACCAGAGGCAGCCGAAGCACGCAGGCACGGGCTGAGCGCAGGCGGAGGGCCGCCCACAGGTCCGGCTCCGACTCGGACGCGAGCAGCCGAAGCGAGCACATTCGCAGAGAAGTCCTGGCGGCAGTACAAGCCCTGGACATCCCCGCGGTGCTTTCGAGAGGACTCGCCCTGCCTGGCGCGACGACATCTGCAGGAGCCTCTCCACCAGGCGACCCTCAGAGCAGCGCACAGGGGGGCCTGACGGCGGACCATCCACACGAGGCAGACGTCGCCGCCAGCGTAACCCCTCCAGTGCCTCAGACCGTCGCTGAGGCCGCTCCCGCCGAACCTCCCATTCAGGGTCGGCCAAATCCCCACAACATGATGGTGGCCCGCCGGCGGCAGTCGATGGAGACGGTGGTGCACGGCGGTGGCAACCCCGACTCAGAGCCCAGAGACTCCAGTTCAAGCGACTCGCCACCAGGGCCCCCCAGTGATCCACCTCAAGATCCCCCTGACGACCCCGCACCAGAGCCCTCCTACCCTCAGTACCCAGAGGTCAGAGCCCTTTTCGTCACCCACGATGGTGGCTCATTGTGGGTGCACCAGTCAGCGGGGGTGCGAGGCGCGGCAACCGTCTCCCTGCCATGGGATGAACGCCGCCGGGCTGGGGTGCAGGGCGACGCCATCTTGTTCAGGATCATGCACCTGCTGGGAGCGCCGCTGACCGCATATGCGCGCATGGGAGGCCGCCTACACCATGCACCCCTACCGCTTACCAACCCTCGTGTGGAGACCTGGGTTCTCATGGTCGACCGCGAGGTCATGGATATGGCAATGGGGGACCCAGCCGCAGCCAATGTGCGGTCTACGAGCATGGGGCAGCCAGTGTGGGAGTGGATCCCTGCCACTGCGCGGGAGTCGGAGATGCAGAACTTCGACCAGGACGGGCTCGCCGCGTGGTCGGAAGTCAGCAACTCCGATTGGTACCGAAGCATGAGCGTGGTGGCCGCACAACCATCCACCCCCCTGCCCTTCCATACACCTCTTCCACTCCCCAACTCCACCATCAGCCCCTGCATTACCGCCCACTTCGACTGCAGCCCCCACAAATCCCGCGCCTGCGCTCCCGCCCGCGCATGCCCCGGGACCACCACCTCTAGCCCGCTTCCCCCACTCCGCCGCCGCAAACCCCGTTCACTCCGCAGCTGCCGCGAACCCCGCTCACCCTGCCGCCGCTGCGAACCCTGTACTCTCTCCCAGCGCCACCCCCTTTGTACCAGGCATCGTTCGATTGCCGCAGGGCACTAATCTGCGAGCATCCTCAGATGAGGTCCGCCTGGAGCACAAGACCAAGGAGATGGTGCTAAAGCTGGTCAAGAGCGTGACCAGGTTCCCCCGCTCCGCGTCCGACACTAAATCGGCCGACAAGGAGAGCCTCCTGACGTAGTTGGAGCACTACTCCAACATAGTGCGGAAGATATTCCAAGAGGCCATCGTGATCGAGGCACTGACCACTCCCAGCTGTACGCCGTCTGTATCAGCGTACCAGGCGAGTGTGTCAAGCCTTCTTTGGAGCTTCAAGGAGCACACTCTTCAAGACCAGCAGAGGAAATTCTTGGAGCGCGCGGCGGGGACCTTTGGGTCCGAGCAGGCCTGGCACCAACGCTACGGGGAGCTGGACGTGTTCTTCAGCGATCTGGCGGTGTGCTCCCTGACGCAGGCCTACCTGGAGAACGCACATGGCGAGGCCATTGCCCTGAAGCAGGCGACGAGCGAGACCGCGGCGGAGTATTTCTCGCGATTGGAGACCCGCATGGCCTCCGTCAACTTCCTGGCCGGCAGAGTCCCCAATTGCGTGGAGATGACCAACCTGTCGATGCTCTCTACGTACCGCCGAGGGTTGAAATATGCACCCAAGGTGATGCGGCGCCTGAGAGCCATCCACTTGGATGTCTCCAAACCAGAAGAGTGGGAGAGGAAGGCCGTCGCTGACGATATCCCAGGCACCCACAACGCCTTGTTGAAGATTCGGGAAGTTGCTGAGGAGGTGGAGAGTGACATTGACACGGAGGCGGCTCAGAGGCGCTCTCAAGACCGTCCTCCCCGTACTGTTTCCTTCGCCAATCCATCACCTCGCACCCCCTTCTTCAGGCGTACCCCCTCTTCGAACCGCCCAGCTCTTGCCATGCTGGAGAATGGGCCTGCCACCACCGTTGCCGCGGCAGTGACCCCATTGCCACCACCACCTGGCCTCTCCCGCCCCGACGCTCCGAAAGTCCGCCGGTGCTTCGCCTGCGGCTCCGCGGAGCACATCGTCCGTAACTGCACGGACGAGGCTAAGCTCAAGGAGTGGAGGGCCAATGCACCCACTCGACTGGCGAATTCCCCTGGGTTTGTAGCCGCCGTCGTCTGGGCCATCGAGCAGCAGGAGGACATCTCCTCGGTGGATGGCGTCCCAGAGGAGTTCTCCGAGGAGGTCTTGGCACTTGCTACCTGTGAAGCCGAGCAGAGCTACCAGACCCTGGCGGCCCTTGCGGGTATCGAGCTCGTGGAGGGTGACGGCCTCCCCTCGGTGGAGAGCGATGAATGACTGGCCGGCGGCCAGCCCCAGACCCTGCCCTTCGAGGAAGTGAGGTCTTGCCCTGATGATCAGACCCTCTCCGCCCTGGAGAAGCGGTCAGAGCCAGTGGAACCCCGACGCGCCCGAGGACGCAAAGACCCTTGGGGCCAACGTCCCCATCCCAAGAGCGTGGCCTTCACCTCTGGGACCCGCTTGCGACGCACCTATCGCTCAGCTGGTGCCCCATCGTCGCCGAGGGATGACCTGACTAGCCACCCTCTCGCAGGAAGCACCCCCTTCGATGAGCCGTCACTACCTCTTGATGACGGCCCTGCTTATACACAAGCGAGGATCGAGGGTCGGAGGGGGCGGCGAGTTCCCCGGCACAGACCCCCCATTATGGGCAGCAACCGCGGAGAGCCCCGCGATCTTCGCCCCCGACCGCGTGTTGTCCTACCACTGCCCAACTATCAGTCCAACCTCGCAGACCCACAGAAGAGGCTAACCGCGTGGCACTGAAAGAGAGATCTGTACTCCCTTCCCCTCGAGGTCGCCATGCAAAAGGTCCGCAGAGCTCTGCGCAAATCCCCAGAGGCTGCCAAGGACCTGGTGGATAAGATGTGGGAGCGCACCCGCAGCCGCATACACTCTGGAAGTCGATCGCCAAAGGAGCGCGTGAACCGCGCCAACCAGTTGGCAGAGAGGATGCGCATTGCCCGCGAACCTCAAGATCGCAGGGAGGGCCACCAGCGCATAGCATTGTGGCACCTCCTCTCACACGACGGTCGCCAGCAAGTCCCCGAACCCTCTAACGCCAGCTCCCACGACCTCTACGCGGCTTGGAGAGAACTGTCGCCCGCCGAGCAGCAAGAGGCAATCGCCACTTCGAGCCCAGACTCTTCCCCAGGTAGCAGGCTGTGGGAAAAAGAGGGCGCACGAAGAGCAGCAGCGAGATCTTTGGCATCCCTCTGCACCCTGGACACTGAAGTGGGCACGATACCTGGGACAGCGGGAGATGTGGGCCTACCTGGTGCCTGGTGCAGTCTGCACGCAGTACACCAGTACAAGATGCGGAAGCTGGGTCCCAGCCCCTTGGGAGCGTCCCCTCCGTCACCCTCGCTGGCCGAGCCCACAACAGAGACTACATCTTCGCACCATGATAACGCGCCGGCCACCCCGGGAGGAAACCCCGAAGGTTCATCCGACTGCGCAGAGGTAGAGGAGACCTCCACGCCCAGCTCGCTTTGCTTCACCCAGCAGATGACCACCGTCAGAACGCATGAAGCAGATGAAGCGCCGCCCTGTCTCGACAGCCACCCCATCGCTGAAGACCCTGAGGTGATGGCAGAGGAGTCCTCAGTCAATTCGCTCTGCTTCACCCAGCAGCTGGCAGCAGCTGGGACCCCTGAGGCGAGAACTGATCACCAGAGCTCCCACCAACTCGCCCACAACTCCCCCACTAGCAGCCCTCAGCATGACGAGGACCCCCTCACCCATGGTAGTCTCACCAACAGTGTCACTACCCATGTAAGCCCTACCACTAGCGGCACTACCCATGTGAGCCCTACTACCAGTAACACCACCCATGTGAGCCCTACCGCCAGCGACATCACTCATGTCAGTCCCACCTCGAGCGAATGCACCTCAGCGGGTACCCTGCTGACGGCGAGTGTAGACAACCTCGTCAGTCATCCTACTGAAGATGTTGATTTGTTGGATGAGGAGTTCTACGCCGCGTGTAGACAAACGTTGGAAGAATGCCGCGAGGCCTCGGACAACCTCCTCCCCAACCTCAAGTGCAAAAGCATACGCACAGATGGGGGAGTTCAGTGGAAGACCGACATTGAGGGCACCCTCGCAGCGGCACATGACGAAGAAGGACCGCTGCTGCTGGCTGGTGTTCTACGCAACCCTCAGAGGGCACACGGTCAAGGTGCTGATCGATTCAGGGGCCTCTGACAACTTCATCTCGGAGCAGAGCGCCAAGCGATGTGGCCTCACGACACGAGCCGGCTCCGAGATGCGAGTCACCTTGGCGGATGGATCTGTGAAGATCACTGGCGCCACCGCGTGCGCCAAGTTTAACACGCACACCACCACGGGCACCTATACAGAGAACGCCCTTGCCCTCCGGATCCTACCACTGGGCATACAGGTGGATGTTATCCTTGGCGGAAGGTGGTTGCGCAGTCACTCTCCTGTCACTCTGGGCTACGAAGGGAATGGCTCCGTCTCCTTCCTCAGGAAGTCCCGCAGTGGTAAGATTGGAGATCGCGTCACCATCACAGGCTGTTCCCCTGGGAAAGCATCTGGAGATAGGTCTCCGAAGGGCACGGCCTGTGCGGGATTGGTGGATGAGGTGTTCCTGACCCCTGCCCAGTTGAAGAAGTACCTGGTGTACGCGGAAACGCAGAAGCTACGCGGCAATGACGACCCGGAGATACAACCCGCCTGGCTCATGATGGCCGAGAAGTCCCCCGATGATACTGCTTCTGCCTTTGCAGCCACGGCTATCGACTCTGAGAACGCCGAACCCGCTGCGGATACTGAAGATGCAGAAGTGAGCCCTGAATGGACCCTCAAGTTTCAGGACTTCTGGGGTGAGGAGTACAAGAAGGAGATGACGACTGCCCTACCGAACATTGATGGACTCAGACACGACCCCCAAGATGAAGCCAACATTAACCTGGACCCTGAGCTGAGCAAGAAGGGGCCGCCCTGCCAGCGCATCTACAAGAAGTCTGCAGAGGAACTCCGCCAACTTCGAGAACGCGTGGAGACCCTGATGTCCAAGGGCTACATCCGACCCTCTTCCAGCCCTTATGCAGCTCCCTGTCTGATGGTCCCCAAACCGGGGAACCCCAAGGAGCTGCGACTGGTGATCGACTACCGGCTCCTCAACCGCCAGACAGTTAAGGACAAGTACCCTCTCCCAGACATCCAGATGATGTTCGACGAGATGCAGGGTGCGAAGTTCTTCTCTTCGTTCGACGCGGTGGATGGCTTCTGGCAGGTACCAATGGCACCAGGGGATGTCGAAAAGACCGCCTTCACCACCCAGATGGGGTCATATGAGTGGTTGGTTATGCCGCAGGGGCTGCAGAACTCACCGTCTCAGTACCAGCGACGGATGCAGCGAGCCTTGGGCCATCTCCCATTCGTCCGGATCTTCATCGATGACGTGGTCGTCTTCAGCAACACCGCTGCAGAGCACTACGAACACGTCAAACAACTACTCCTGACGTGTAGGGAGAAGGGCGTCTTCCTCAAGAGGTCCAAGTGCCAACTGTTGAAGAAGTCCTTGCGGTTCCTTGGTCACTGTATCTCCGCGGATGGCTGCAGACCCCAACACGACAAGGTTGCTGCGGTGAGGGACTGGCCCGAACTGGAGACGGTTACCCACGTCAGGCAGTTCTTGGGCCTGGCGGGGTATTACCGCAGATTCATTCACTGCTTCTCCGAGATCGCTCAGCCCCTCACCCGGTTGACCAAGTCGGACGTACCCTGGGAGTGGGGTCCCATGCAGCAGTGGGCCTTCGAGGAGCTGAAGAAGGCCCTCACGTCAGTGCCAGTGCTCGCCTTGCCCAACATTAAGGGTGCTGCAGACGGCACAGCACCTTTCGTGGTGCAGACGGATGCCAGCGGCATCGCTCTTGGGGGAGTACTGATGCAAGACAATGGAGATGGTCTTGGGCTGCGCGTGATAGCATACGAGAGCCGCCACTTCTCAGCCGCCGAGCAGAATTACCACACTGGCGAGCGTGAGCTAGGTGCTCTACACCATTGTACCACCGTCACCTGGCGGCATTACCTCATCTTCACCAACTTCCGCATTCAGGGTGATCACCGCCCCCTTGAATGGCTGATGGAACCTGGCAGAGAGCTCAGCCGCAGACAGGCACGCTGGTACATGGATCTGGTGGAGGTGGGAGTCCCAAGAATGGAGTACATCAAGGGGGCGCTACTGCTGGTACCAGACGCCCTGTCCAGAAGACCTGACTTCAAAGACAAGGACGTTCGCGAGGGGTTGAAGGAGGCGGGAGTAATCGACCCCACCTCAGACCTGCCGAAAGACCCTCTGGCGACGCTGGAGTCTGAATGCTTCTCCAGCTCACCACCCGCAGCTCACCCTCACTGGGCCCAGACGGTTGACTGTTGGCTCTCAGCAGTGGAAACCCTCTCCGTGGCAGAACAGGCCATGAATACGGGGGAGACCCTCGCTCTCGTTAATCCGAAGCTCTATAAGGGAATGAAGGAGGACCACCTCGACTCCGACATGCCTGACTGGCCTGAAGCTGATAGCGCGAAGCCGACAGAGGCTCCACACGAACCCCCTGAACGAGCTCCACCTCGGATAAGGATAACGAGGAGTATGTCACGCGCTGGAAAAGCCTCTACGACCCCAGCGCCTCCACAGTTGGCGTCTCCAAAGACGCGAACGCCTGCTTCACGAGCTGATGCATCGGAGGCGCCCACTGAGAAGGTACCAGCGAGCTCACCAACCCCACAGCAGGCACCCCAACAACCAGCTCCATCTCCGGTCCTTCACCCACAGAAACGACAAACCCCCCCAGAGGACTCGCAGAATTGGCGTGTCCGAGCTGAGTACTCCTCAAAGTACTCCGAGAAGTTTGGACCCTTCGATGTGGACGCCTGTTGTGACCTGGGTGGCCGCAATAGACAGGCGGATAGATTCTGGACAGACTGCCTTTCAGAGAAATGGAGGGGCCTCCGCGTTTGGTGTAACCCTCCATATAACTCCAAGCACATCACTGTGGAGGCGATTCTGAACAAGTATATCGCAGAATGGAAGGCGGACCCAGAAAACACCTCAGCAGTCTTCGTCCTGCCGGATTACCAGTCCAAGCTCCCCGTGTGGCGCAAACTTTTCAGAAAGGCCAATATGCAGATCGTGGAGGTTGTTCCTACTCACGATGATAAGGGCGAGCCCAATCAGTTCTTCGAGAACCCAGATGGGAAGGCCTTCGACCTTCGTTGGCCTGTCCTGATAGTACACGCCCCTCCCGCCAAACCACAGCCAGCACGCGTGAGGCATCCGCGAACAGCCCCCGCTGTGATAAGGACAGGTGAGGCAGCAGCCTTCAGAGACACTACCTCCCAGCAGTCGGACTCAAAGTTCCTGCGTGCGTTGAAGGCGGAGTACACCCGTGAGGGGACACTTCGTTCGCTGCGAGAGAAAGTGAAGGCAGCACCACACCAATGCTTACAGGACTTCAGGCTGGTGGGTGAAGTGGTTTGGAGGACCGCAGC
This sequence comes from Cymbomonas tetramitiformis, assembly GCA_001247695.2. Lineage (NCBI taxonomy): Eukaryota > Viridiplantae > Chlorophyta > Pyramimonadophyceae > Pyramimonadales > Pyramimonadaceae > Cymbomonas > Cymbomonas tetramitiformis. The sequence goes on along the minus strand of LGRX02004522.1, from coordinate 11,462 downwards.
AGGGAGATACCAGCTCGTGCTGGGGGAGGACTCTCCACTTCGAGAAGTAGTAATTCGTCATGCTCACGAGTCATTGTCCTCGGGTCACACTGGGCGAGACAAAACTCTGGAGAGAGTGCTGCGACGCTTCTATTGGCGTGGTGCCGCGGAAGATGTGGGCACCTGGGTTGCATCCTGCGCGGTGTGCCAATCAGTGAGGCCGCGGGGAACTTACCCAGATGGGTTGATTAACCCTCACAGCATCCCGAACAGGCCATGGCAGGATGTCGCGGTGGACTTCGTCACTGGGCTACCAGTATCAGAGAGAGGTAATGACGCTTTCGTGGCCTTCACTTGCAAGCTGACGAAGATGGTCCACGTTGTGCCGATGAACTTCGGCGACAGCTCCGCAGCTGTGGTGGCCAGGATCTACTTTGACTCGGTATGGCGCTTACATGGCGCGCCTATGAAGATTATCTCTGATCGGGACCCGCGGTTTCAAGATGCCTTCTGGCAGGAGCTCATGAGGCTGATGGGTGTGAAGGTGGCTCGTACCACGCCGTACAACCCTCGGTCTGACGGCCAGGCGGAACACATCAACAGAGTTATTGAGGACATGCTCAGGTCCTTTGTAGACGCCAATGTGGAGGACTGGGACCTGTTCACCACTAACGTGGAGTTCGCGATCAATGACTCCAGGAATGAGTCTACTGGCTTCATGCCATTTGAGCTGGTGTTCGGGTTCTCGCCGCTGTCGCAGTTGGACCTTTTCCTGGAGGCCGCGCAGTCCACCGCTGGGCGACGGACAGGGGGAGTAGGCACCGCACACGAAGTGGCCGTGAAATTTTCGTCGCAACTGCGGGACGCTAGACAGCGGTTGGAGCTGGCTCAACAGCGACAACGCGAGCAGTTTGATCGTAGGCACGGACAGCGGGAGTATGCTGTTGGAGATCTGGTCTGGATAGAGGCGAAACACCTTACGGAGAAGGTGATGGATCGCTCCATCTGCAGGAAATTCACCAAGCGCTGGCATGGACCAGTCCCCGTGACCGAACGCTTCTTCAGCGATGTACAGGTGACCATGCCAGAGGCTGACAGGGGAGCTCCAGTAGCCTACCGCCTACGCCTCCCTCCTCACTGGCGAATACACGACGTGTTTGCTCAACATCGCCTCAAACCGTACACCAGCGGTCAAGATGCTTTCGCCGCACGCGATCACCTAGCAGTACCTGAAGAGGTGGTAGTAGACGGTCAGAAGGAAGCACACGTTGAGCGTATTCTTGCACGTCGGGTGCGGTCTGTTCGAGGAAAAGAGGTAGAAGAGTGGAAGGTTCGCTGGACTGGCTACTCCAAAGCTCACGACCAATGGAGGACGCGTGACAAACTTGAACGCGGAGGTCCACTTCAACAGCTTCGTGAGTTCGAGCAGGCGAGACTGCACATGGAAGCACAAGTTCGCGACGAAGCCACTCGGCGACGCGAGTAACGTGGCCGTCACTCCGCTCAAGCCGGAATGACACTGGCCCACCTCATCACCAATCCCTGCGATGAACTGGACCAGCTCGAACAGATGGAATATGATACCCCTCTGCCGTGGGAACGTCAAGAGCGCGTGGAAGATGGTTCGTTGGCACTGGTGCCAGAGCTGCTGGCGATACAGACGAAAGCAACCCGCACGCCCAGAATTCTCGTGCTTTTCAGCGGTACTGGCTCAGTAGAGAGAGAATTCCTAAATTGCTTTCCCTCCGCTTCAGTGGTGACCCTTGACTCCGGACAAGCGGACATATCTGGCAACCTACTCATGTGTGTGACATTCTACAATGGGACTACAAACAATACCCGCCTGGATTCTTCGATGTCGTTTGGGCAAGCCCCCCCTGTAGGCAGTACAGTCAAGCGCGCACCACTGGTGGACCCCCTGATCTTCCCCAGGCTGACAAAATCGTACGACGAGCATTGCAGATCATTGACTACTTGGAGCCGAAACATTGGTTCATGGAAAACCCCAGAGGTCGCTTCCCTAACGCGCTGCGGCTTCGCCCTATGATCCGCCAGCTTCCCCCTCCGCTGGTGTGTACCTACTGCATGTACGGTACGCAGTACATGAAGCCCACTTGCATATGGACGAACTCAGCGCCACCCACGCCCCTGCTACGCTGTACTGCTTCAACACCGTGTGCGTGCAGATGGGCGACCGGTGCTCATCCAGAAACCGCTCAGCTTGGACCTCACCCGCAGCAGACGGGAGCGGGCCAATCCGCGAGCGTATATCCCGTGCCAGCACTTCTGCTGCGACAACTTTTCCGACATTTACGCCTCCGCAAGACTGAAGACCCGCTTTAGATTCCAAGTGGCACCCTTCTTCGTGAAAGTGGTGCCCTGGTAGCGGCAGGCAAGCTATGCTCGAAGAGGGACCAGAGAACCTAAGAACTGGAAACAGAAAGGAACCAGAAAACCTAAGAACTGGAACTTAGGTGGTACCTTAGCGGAGTGATCCCAGGAGGTAGACCACTCCTAAGGGGGGGAGAGTTGTGCCCGGAGGCACAGCGTGAGCCGATATGCATATGCGTCCGTATGTGTGTCATCGGGGGTAATCTGGGATTGGCACGATGACAGTGAAATTGGGCTTGAAATCACGATGAGAATGAATACCAGATGTCCGGGGTATGACAGTATGACACTATGACACTATGACAGTATGACAGTATGACACTATAGTAGTATGACAGTACTGTGGGGGGTGTCATCGTGGCACTCAGTCAGACCCTCGAAGAATGGTTGGATTCGCATCGGGGTTGAAAAGACAATGAGATCGAATATCAGATATCAAGGTTATGATAGTATGACAGTATGACGCTATGACAGTATGACAGTATGACAGTACAGCAGTATGACAGTACTGTGGGACAGTCATCGTGTCAGTCTGTCAGCATAACATCTGAATCAAGAATGACGAATCGGAATTAGAAATGAGATCGGATCGGGAATTGAACGTTGAGCCGAAGTGTGACATCGGCCGTCAAGAGGTTGACCTTGCAACCTGAGTGACGAGTGAATAAGTGGAGCACTTGAGAAGTGTTTAGCCTTCAGAACTCGGAACCGAATTATCGTTTGTACCTCAATCTGGCCCTGATCCAGTATATTATAAAATCCGAATTGTGTACCTTTGCACGTTCAATCAAAAACATATCTCCGAGCATCTGTCGTAGTGCCCACGGGCACAATTGCCGTGTCCTTGGAGCGACTGGGGTCCGGGGACCCCGGCGAACAGCCGGTGATGACGACCTCTTCCCTGCCCTTGGTGAACCGGACCGAACCCCAATTCTTATAATCCAGTGTAACCGGGGAAAGCTTTGCCAGCCAAGGACCTCCTAGGATGGCATCCACCTTGAGGTCGAGGGGCATTATCCGAAGCTCAACCTGCTGGCCGTATGCCCCCGTTGACGTCTCAGCAAGGAGCTTGGGCCTGATGCAGGAATTAGCATCATACGTGGTGCCGTCAGCCACTCGAACCCGCATGGCTTGCTCGTGGCGCACCGGCTTGATGCCGGTGAGCTTCTGCAGTGTACTCTTTGCGATAATATTGATGGACGCTCCCGAATCCACCAACACCTTGACTCTGACGCCCGCAATCCAGGCCCAAAACAGCAGCAACGTCGGTGTGCGACTGTGCCTGTCGAAACTCCTCGGGCGCGCCCCCATCGAGGACACCGCTGCCAGGGACTCACACCAGCTCGGACTGATATCGCCGTCCTGCATTATGCAGTCCAGGCGGGTGACTGACGTTTCCGCGTCGGAGTCACAGTCCGAGAGGCAGTAAGTGCATGCGTCAGCTAGCAGGCCGATGGTGACTGCTTTCTGGACTGCACTGCGCCCCGGGAAGTCTGGGGGGGAACCGCGACTTGAACTGATGCTGCAGCCAGTTTAGCCGCTATGTGCTTTCTGACTTGCTCGTCCCGGTGCATCAGCTCATTGTCCTGCTGAAGCTCACTATTTTCCCTCTCCAACTCCTCCTGCACGAAGGCGTGGAAGTCCGCATGGCGTTCTGTTGAGGTAGAAGCCGGGTCCCTATCCTCCAACTCGTATCTGCGTCGCAATCGAGAGGTTCGAAGCGCCTTGTCTTCAGGAGTCAGCCATGGTCTGCGTTTCGGACCCAAAGCCTGGCGAGCCCTGCTTCTGGTCAACCACGGCCGACTGGGCTTTGAAGTTCTCTCTGGTGGTGAGAGTTCTTCTCCCTCGACGGGCTTGGGCTTGGCTACGCGAACGAACCGTCCGAACTCCTGATCCAAGATGGCTCGGCGTCGGCGATTGAATTCACGTACCCTGACGAGCCGCTTCAGGCGCTTATCTAACTCTTCTCGATTCAACTGGGGCTTACTAGTTGTGGGGCCAAGCTTCTTGCTCACTCGCCTTTGCCCTGTTCTCCAAAGCGCAAGCGACTTGACCGGTCGGACCTCTGACTCTTCCAGCTCCAGATACCTTTCTAGCGCGCTAATGGCGGGACGCAGGCGAGCACCTGGCTACTGGGCCTTAAAGGCTTTCCTAACTCTGGGGGGTAAACGCTGAGCCCTGAACTTCCAGTGCCCGCGAACTCTCGCAACATCCGACCCCTGGTTCTCCAAGTGCTGTAGGTAGGCTGCCCGTGACTCAACTGTGTGGCTCGACCGGTTTTTATCCCGGGTGTCCGCACCGGTGATCCAACAGAGCAGCTCCCACGGCTCCTCGGGACGCGGAACCGAGGCGGTTGCTGGGGTTCTGGCTGACTTCCAGAAGTTCGCCTGCTCTCTCTGGATGCGTTGCTCGACCTGTTCCCGCTCAGGAGGCTCTGGGCTTCCCGTGCGGGTGGCGGCTAGCATGTCCAACTCTTCCTGTTCACACTCCCCGACCCGACTCTGGTTCCTGAGGTGGCGCCTGGCGCTGCTACTAAGGTGTCTCCCGCACCTTCTCCACGTATCACGCAGCACCTGCATCGCTGTGGACGCCGGCGCGGGGCCCTTCTGTCCCCCCGACCCCGCTGTGACGGGGCCCGCGCCCTTTACTGCGGGGAGGACGCCCCGGGCTGGGGAGCGTCCTCCTGGACAAAATCTAATCCGATGGCAGCCAAAGCTTCTTCCATCGAATCGTCCCCTATTAACGCCAGGGTGTCCTCCAGGAGGCACTTGGCCCACTCTTTCGGGCGCTGCTTCGCCTGCGGACAGTCGCGGGCGTAATGGCCCATGCTCTTGCACAGACGGCAGCCCTCGTACTCTGGGGAGCCGAGTCGTTGCCCTGTATGTGGGTGTCGGAGTAGTGCTAGCGGATGTCGCCATGGCTAGCAACTCCTCTGTGACATCTACGTGGGCCAGCAGCTGGACCGAGCGGCTCGTCTTATCCTGGCTCTGCCGTAACTCCCGCTCAGCCTCTATGGCCCAAGTCAGGAGTTTGTGGCGGCCTTTACTGGCCGTCCTGCTCAGAGTCAGGACCGAAGAGCCTTGCCTCTCGGCTATAAGGAAGACTCTCCTCCTTACCTCCGGTATCAGTCCAGTAAAGAATATGTCCAACAGCTCCTCTTCTGGCACCGGAGTGGTGAGCTCGTGGGCAGCCAGCATGCTTACGATGTCGTGAGCGAGGTGCACTCCATCCCAGAACTCGCGGACCGTGCGAGACTGTCTGTCCTGACTCTGACGCACGCGACGCAGGAACGGACCAATCGACGCCATCTCCCCTTTGTCGGGCACAGGGAACATATCAAACTTTTAATGTCGTACGGCCAACACTCAAAATTTCCATCGGCCAAGTTTCGGCCATATCGGCCAAAATCTAAAAATGCCCGCCGCAGGCGCAAAATTTTAATTTTAAGTATGTCAATATCATAAAAATCGCACAATTTCGGGGAAATTTTCAAAATTTTACACAATTCGTCTCGGCCAACAAGCAAAAGCACCCTCGGCCAAACCTCGGCCACAGCCTTCATCGTACGGCCACAGACCGGCCATAGGAGGTTGATATGTTCCCTGGTCGGGCATCACCAGCTGCGCTAAGGGGACCACTATCACGTCCAGGGTGAGGCTCTTACCGTCCCGGGCTTCCTTCAACACCGAAGAAAGCTCGCGGTACTCGGAGCTCAGTGCGCCGAAGCAGTGTCTGGCCACTTCCGACAGCAGGGAGTGGTCTGACAACACCGTCTCCTCACCCCCGCCCTCTAGTGTGCCCAGACGCGCCATCTCCATGGCGTAGCGCACCGGCTCCAGTTCCCGAACCTCCCTGACCTGCCGAACAAATCGGAGGAGCCGACCAAAGACGTGGGACGACCCCTCCACCTCTGTGTGGTATCTGTCCACCGCCTTCTCCATGGCTCTGAGGGCCTCCTTAAGGGCGTGCTGCTCGTCCTTACGTACGACTGTAATGGCTTCGGGACTCCCTGTAACGAGAGGACGAGAAGGTGAACTGGCTGTCGCCATCCCCGTCCTCACCCGGCCCATCGCCGCCAGGATCCTCGCCCGGACCCCCCGGACCTCCTGGCCCTCCAGGGTCACCGCCCCCCGAGCCTCCGGGACCTCCATGACTGCTGACACCGGGCCCCTCCGGAGGCTCGTTTGGCTCCGAGTGCTCAGGTTGAGGGACCATCCCCCCCCCGTCTCCTGGTGTGTCCGCTGCAGCAGCAAGCGGAGGCGGTGACACAACCGGGAAGTTGTCGAAAGCACCGGGCCACACGTCCGCGGAGCAAAACCCACACACCGGCAGGTACACCTTCTTCAGGAGTGCCACTACACTTTTCCTAGTGCCCACCTGACATGTCCACATATGCACCGGACTCTCCTCGTGCCCGCACCCGCAGCGAGAGCAGTTCTCTGCGACGGGCGCTACGGCCGCCGTGAGACTGTAAATCACCTGGGACCCGAGGATTCTGTCCTCGTCCGAGACCCTCGCCTTCAGGCATTGCCTGATCTGACTGGTAGTGTGCACGCACCCATCGACCTGACCAAGGGAACGATGCCTACGGGCGGCGTCGTAAAACAGGCGCTGGGCGTCGACCCCCAGTTTGCCCTGCTCGACCACGTGATGCCGGAGGGCGGCGCAGACTTTCACTGGAAGGGAAATATAGTCCCATGAGTGCGGCGGAAGCGATGCCACGCCCGCGTGTGACTCCTCCGGCGGGCTTTGAACGCCTCGGTTCTCGACGTCACAGGTGACGACGGAAGTCGGCTCTACCAGCTCATGTCCCTCTCGGGAGATGGGCGTCTCCTGAACCGGACTCGACACTGCCGCTGAGGGCCCTCGAGCGTCTGACTCCACGGGCCCCGAGGGCGTAGCCTGAACCAGGGCGAGCCTTTGGACTTGTGGCTCTATGACCGCCTGCAGCCTCTCCTCTAGCTGGGCCTCAGCCGACCTCCGATCTGCTGCTCGCCGCTCATCAGCAGCTACCTGCTGAGCGACGCTCTCGTCGACAGCCAACTGCCTGGCAGTCTCCCGGGCTTCTGCGGCCAGCCGGTCTGCAGCCCAGCGCTCTTCGACAGCGCGTTGCTCGGAGGCCCTGCGTTCCTCGGCAGCGCGCTGATCGGAGATCCTGCGCTCCTCGGCAGCTCTTTGACTCTCTTGGAGTTGCCGAGACAGCTGTTCCAGGCGAGCCTCGGCAGCTGCCTCCCGAGCTTGAGACTCCTTCTGCCCGGCTTCCTTCAGCTCTTGATTGCAGGTCCTGACTGTTCCTGCTCCAGGTGGACTCCGGGGACGACGACGTGTCCCCTGAGGAAGTCGGACCGGGGTGCGGGGCCGAGGGTGCTCGACTGGGCTTCCGGGTGCGAGGCACCGGCCGACTGGGGCCGCTCGGCTTAGGCGCCTGAGTCCTGGGCCTCGGAGGTTCCGCGGGATGCTCTTCCTCCGATGAGGACGAGAGGGGAGCAAACCGGTTTGACCAGTTCCCACCGGGGGCTGCGGAACTCGGAGGTGCTGTACCTGACTTCCTAAGACCCATGTGTGACTTCCGGGTGCGGCCGCTCATTCTGACGGCAGCGACGACCGCTCTCCTTACCTCCTGGAGGTCCACTCCTCGGCGTACTATCTCCCCTGGTCTGCTGACGTTGATGGCAAAGGCAGAGAATCTACACCTCCCGAGGGAGTTGTGGGGGTCCTCGCGCTTTTGCTGCATCAATCCCTTGGACTCGGAGACTGACTGCTGGTGGATCTCCAGGCGATAAGCGCCGTCGTCGGAGAGCCCATGGTCCTTAAACTGGAACCACATTACCCCTGACAGCGGGTGGTTTTTCCCCAGGCGCTTTAGGCCTCGACGGATGTCTTTCCACCAAGACTCCTGGTCGGAATCCGAGCAAGAGCTGACATCGGATGAGGCTCCCGCTTTCCTTACTGGACGGCGGGCACTCGTTCCCTGGGACGAGTCCGAGCTGACCGGGGTCGTCCTGGGGAGTCGGCGCCACTCGCGGAGACACCTTCTGACCGTCTGAGTCATCCGGTGGCTCCGGGCTCCAACCCACCAGGTGCTCCTCTCCTTGGCGAGCGTCGTTTGCTGGTGCCATGCCATGAAGGCGGCCCCAGCTCGACGTCGACTGCCCCTGCGCCACAGACCCTGTGACTGGACGACACGCTGGCGCCATGCCGCGAAAGCGGACTCGACTCGACGCCGACTGCCTCTGACAAACAGGCCCTGAAGTTGGGCGACCTGCTGGGTGACGTCATTCCAAGCTTGGAATGCCAGGCGCTGGAGCTCGCGCTGATGCGCTGACCGGTCCGTTCTGGCCTTCCATGCGACCCACGCAAGCCGCGCGGTTGCGCGCTGACGAGCTGGCAGGGAGACTCTTGCACGTCGTTGCACTGAGTCCAGCGCCCAAGTGCTCCATTGACGGAGGGCCAATGCGAGCATGGATTGACGTCGCTCCCCTCGCCAAGCTGGATTGGGCCGGATGCGAGACTCGTGCTCCCGTGACTGGACGATGTCCAGCCGCTCTGAGCTCCGGACATCGTCAAACTCCCCTTCTGCATGCAGGGGGGCTCCAGTCACTGGCTCGGTAAATCTCAAAGCGCCCTGGGGCGCTGATGAGATTCCCTTGCTCGCACTCCACGAGGGGAGAGAGGGAGGACGCTGCCGGTCCCGGCGCCGGTTCCTGACGGACGAACCTACTGCCCGCACTCCTGCTGGACGCAGGGAGTGGGGAGAAGGGAGCCGCTGAGGGGTTCAGTCCCTTAGCAGATAGAGCGGTCCGAGTCCGACTCGGAGCTGGCGCTCGCCGCCGGTGCCGGAGCTTCGGGCGACGCACGCTTCCGGCGCGCCGGCTGTCGTAGCGCCGAGCTCAATGCGAGCTCGGACACTGGCTCAGCCCCACTGACTCTCGCTGGCGAGGGGGTTCTCGGTGGTGAGGCCCTGGGGGGGCCACCAGACAACCCCGGAGGGGCCCTCAGGGGCGTGCGCGCCGGTGTAACCTCGAGGGCTTCACCGCCGTATTGGCGTGCGAGTGCACGCCGCACTCCCCCCCCCTTTTACGGGAGCGCCAATCCCGGCTGTCCGATCTGCCAGCCGCGCCCCAGAACTCCGAAGAGCCCGGGCCGACCGACAGACCCGCAGCGCGAGATCCCGACTGACCGGACCCCACGGCTGAGCCGGGGGCGGCGCCGGCCCGACCCCCTCCACGACGACCCGACCGACCGTGGAATTCCTCTCCATCCGAGTACATTATATGCGTGCTATGCGTGCGATCTAACCAATTGAAGGTGCTATATGACACACGCGGTGACCAGCACCCGCCGATCCAGAAATTCACTACTTGTGTGCGAGCACAAGCAGTCACACCGGCCGAAGCGCGGAGATTTCCGGAATAGAGGGAACTAGAAAATTAAAGCTCCATTGGGAACATCACGCGCGGTATGCTTGCAAACTAACTAATTGAAAAACGCCGTGGCGTGGCAACCAGCACCCGCTTTCAGAAATTCACCACTCGTGCGCGAGCACAAGCAGTCACACCGGCCGAAGCGCGGCGATTTCCGAATAGGGGGGACTAGAGGGCTAAACTAAAGGCACGCGAGATCTCAAACCGACCCCGAATTCCAGCAAAAGCTACGCAAGATTTAAAAAAATTGCGCAGCGCTTCCGCCGCAGAGGGTCGGAATTGCCGGAAAACTGGAGCGATTTGATTTCTGCGGTACCTGCGAGTGCTAAATTACGGCTTAAGGCCGTGAGTGCGTATGCGTGCTAAGAAAAGGGCAACGCGCGCACCCCAAAAGATTTTCGCCGAGCTGAATTCCTTCACACGGACGCGGCTCCAAGGGGACCTGGAACCATCAAACGCAACCACCGCCGCGGAGCGCAAGCACAAGCACAGACATTCTCGATTTCGCAGAAAGGGGCTAGGCTAGCTAAACTCGCAAGGCAAGGGGTGCGTTCAATCAGAATTGCGCAGAAGATCAGGGAAGCAACGTAGAAAAAACGGACTAATTACCATTTTGTAGGAGTCTACACTCTTGCTCTTCTCTTCTTTACGGTTTCGGACTTATACTATCTACACTTATTAAACGACCGCACGAGGTATGATTTCGGTTGGTCTACTATCGGACTTCGGTTTCGCAAATCCTTCTAGTAATGCTTTTGCTTTCAGTGCATGCTTTCAATACACAATATACAGCAGTTACGGCTCTTTACTTTTATGTTACAATTCTCAGTTCAGTTCTCATCTCCGAAACGGGTTACACTTAGAGTTCTTATACATTCAGGAACTCTTTCCATAACTCAACTGTACTGAGTACTCCGTACAACAGGCTAGGCACCTCACATCAACATCATTCTGATCGGTCCTACTGTACTCCGTACTGAGTACTCTTGCGTTTTGTACTTAGCCGTTTTTCTTGCTCTTGTGCTTGCCTCCTAGCACATTGACACGCATGACAGAGGCTGCCTCCTAGGACTGACACGTTTAACAAAGGCTGCCTCCCATGACTCACACGCGTTGCAGAGGCTACCTCCAAGGACGACTCACATGCATGACATAGGCAACCTCTTAGGACGGACACGCATGACAAAGGCTGCCTCCCAAGACACGCACGTATGACAGATGCCGCCTCCCAGGACTGACACGCATGAGAGAGGCTGCCTCCTAGGACTAACACGTTTAAGTAATAGAGGCTGCCTCCCTGGAATTACACGCGTTACAAAGGCTGCCGCCCACGACTCAGACGCATGACAGAGGCTACCTCTTAGGACTGACACGCATGACAAAGGCTGCCTCCCAGGACTCACACGCATGATAGAGGGTGCCTCCCAGGACTCGCACGCATGACAAAGACCTCCCAAGACACGCACGTATGACAGATGCCGCCTCCCAGGACTGACACGCATGAGAGAGGCTGCCTCCTAGGACTAACACGTTTAATTAACAGAGGCCGCCTCCCTGGAATTACACGCGTTACAAAGGCTGCCGCCCACGACTCAGACGCATGACAGAGGCTACCTCTTAGGACTGACACGCATGACAAAGGCTGCCTCCCAGGACTCACACGCATGA
>LGRX02004521.1:0-29551 GCA_001247695.2 Cymbomonas tetramitiformis | reverse complement strand
CTCAGCGCCTCCACGTGTCCCCCACCCGCAGCCGAGTGCGCAGGCGTGCGGCCGTCATTGGCGGCATGGCTGAGGTCCACGCTGGCACCCTGCAGCATCCTCAGCGCCTCCACGTCTCCCCCAGCCGCAGCCAAGTGCGCAGGCGTGCTGCCGTCATTGGCGGCATGGCTGAGGTCCGCGGCTGGCTTCTCACAGACTTGCATCACCAAAGTCACTGTGTCATGCTCAGCGCCCAGCACCACGTGCACCCGTGTCACTAGTTCCCGCAGCACCTCCACGAACCCTCCTGCCGCAGCCTGGTGTGCGAGCGACGCGCCGGCCTCATCAACCACGCTGAGGTCCGCGCCCGCCTCGATCAGCACTCGCATCACCTCCGGATGCCCCCGCTGCGCCGCATACCAAACCGGCGGGCGGTCCTGCCCATCAAGCGTACGAACACAATCCACGTGGCTGCCACAGATGTGCAGAATCTGCCGAGCAACCTCGGCGTGACCCCACCAAGCCGCCCAGTGCATCAGAGTGCGCTGATATTTCCGGCCGGTGTCCACGACGGCCGCCTCGTCCAGCAGCAAGGCACAAACGTCCATGTGGCCTCCCGTTGCGGCCTCCATCACAGGCGTGTTGCCCGAAGCTGCGTCTGCGATGGGGCGGAATGGAGTCCTGCCTGGTGTCGGCTCCGCACACTGCCACGGCCGCGCGCCCTCAAAGTTGAATCGCATCTCACCAATGAATTCAAAACAGCTCGCCGCAGGGAACACGGGGCTGCGCGCGGCATCCCTAGCTTGAGGAATCTTCGCCCACCCGGAGGTCTTCCCGGCTGCGAAAAACATTTCGTTCGCATCGCAGTCGAGCAACATTCCAATTGTGATCGACTCACCCACCAAAGAGGCCGAAGCGCTGCGGAGAACCCTCGGGCCATCGCCAGGCTGAGATTCAGACGAGTGTCGCATCGCCGGAGGGCCGTGCCACGCCCCACTGCTGTGCAAGCCACTCGACCATGAATTGAACCCAACGTGGTGCCCCTGCTTGTTGAGCTCGCCCTGCCGGACATCTCGCTCCATTTCACGCCACTTATGATAGGCCTCTCCTTTGGGTAGATTATTCCAGCGATCGTTCTTGATGCCAGGCATGCTCCAACCGACACTGAAACCAAAACCAAGGATTTCCAACGCATCACCAGGCGCTCCTTTATCAAGCTGCTTAAGCTTAACCTCCACCTCATACCGGTAGCGGCCGGAGGATGGTGCCGCCGCCGGCACACCAACCACCCAATGATCGAAAGTTTTATCGGCATCAGCAGCTGAAGTGATCGTATTAGTGCGGGCGTCGATGCTGGCGGATCCACCCGTGCTGAGGTGCCGCACCTCGGGCCGCAAATTGGAGCGCGCGTCGCGCCGCGCCCCCGCCGCCAGCAGCGCCGCCGCCACCTGCGCGTGCCCGCTCTGCGCCGCGCAGAACAGCGGCGTGCGGCCCTCGTCGTCCCGTCCTTCGATCAGCACGCTATCCAGAATCCCTCTCCTCCGCATATCCAGAAGCTTAGACACCGCGAAGTGGGACCCGTCCGCCGCCGCCGCGTGCAGCAGCGTTCCCGCGCTGCGCTTGGGCAGCGCGCCCCCCAGCAGCGCGCGCACGTTGGCCAGCAGCAGGCCACAGGCCAGGCCGCCGCCACCAGCCTTACAGCCCCCAGCGCAGCGCCGCTCTGACCACGCCACCACAAAGCAAACCTCCTCACGGAACTCCAAGTCATCGAGAAACAAGTCCGCCAGAAAGTCCCGCACAACGTCCTCGTCCCGCAGGTCCACCTGCGCCCACTCCGACTGCATCAGCCGCTCCTCGGCTCTCCCGAGCGCCCGCGCCGCCCTTGCCCGCCGCCTCTGGACCTGCTCTGTCTGCTGGACCGCCGCCTGAGGAGGTCCTTCGCCATGCAGCTCGGGCGCGCCTCCGTCTTTAGACCGCTCCGTCCCTGTTCCAGCGCCCGCTTGCCGCCGCGCACTTTCGGTGTCAGCCTCCGGTTTCCCCTCCGGCTGCAGCTCCTCGTCGAGCTCCTCAAGAGGAGCCGCCAGATCGCGGAGGATGTGGTGCAGGTTGGCGCGCAGGCTCGCCGCGCAGAGGTACTCCTGCACCGTCTTGTGGATGAACGTCAGCACCCCGCCGTCGCACCGCACCGGCGCCGCCTTCTGTGCCGCGACCCGCAGCTCCCCGCCATCGCGCAGGAAGGGGTCCCACACGCTCTTCTCGTGGAACAGCTTGCTGCCGCTCCCGAGGGGCACCTTGGTCATATTCTCGGCCACCATCGTCAGCGCCAGGCGCTGGGCGTACTGCGCCCCCTCCTGCTCCACCGCACCGGCCTCATGGGTCCCTCGCGTGAGGGACTTGCTCGCCTCCCGCCGCACGTACATCACCACGAACATGGCGTAGATCTGGCTGCGGCGCACCCGCGGCCTCTGCAAAGCGCTCTTCAGCAGGTACGGGATGCCCGTCTGAGAGATGGCCTCCAGCAGCCTGCTCTCCTCCTCCTCCAGTTCTCCGACCATTTCACGCAACAACTCATCCACTTCCGCATCACCTCCCAGGACTGTCAGTAAATCCGTCAACGGACCATCAGCCATCCCCGCGTCCACACCACCGGCCTGCCCCTTCGTCGTCCCTTGAGCAGACACTCGCCCCATCGCCTGCAGCTGCTCCCAGCCAATTTTCACCAGCTTGTCCTGCTTCAGAAGAAGGCCTTGCCCCTTCAGCACTCTAACCACCTCCTCCGCCAGCCCCGTGACACCACTACCGGCCCCCGGTGCTGGCGCCTGGCTGGGCTTGTCCTCCAACCCCGCCTGTGCCTGCTTCAGGATGGAGTCGTCAGCCCCCCGCCATCGGCCAATGCAGCCCCACACCATCTGCGCCGCGTCCTCGCTCAGCAGCAGCAGCAGCTTCGCCTTTATGGACGCGTCCGTGCTCCGCGTCTCCTGTAGCTTGGGCAGGATCTCCGTCACAATCTCCACCATGAAGGGCGTCGTCGTCAGCTCCGTGAGCTCCGGGATGGCGTTGAACGCCTCGCGGTAATCCTGGTGCAGCCAGATCTTGCCGGTCTCCGCCCTCGCCAACCTATCGCAAAATTCTGCCAGCGCCTGCTGCAGCCCAGAGGGCACCTCCGCCAGCGCTCCTGCCAGCGCCCACACCACACGGAACACCGTCGGCGTGGTACGCATGGGCACCTGATCCGTGTACCGCCTTACGCGCTCGAGCGGCTCTTTGTCCCCTCGGGGCGCCGTCACCGCCGCGCACGCCGCTTCCAGCATCATTTTTGTGTCACTGGATGCCTGGGCACTATCCAACACACTTTCAGCCTTTTTTTGCAACTCGCCCGCGGCCTCCTTGGACAGCGCGGCCAGGGTGCCCACGTGGCGCTCGAGCTCGCGCCGCATCTCCAGCGCCACCTTGGCATGGATGTACCGGTCCAGCTTACTGTCGAAGGGCGCGATGCGGAGCTCCAGGAAAGCCGCACGAGCATCCTCCACAGAGGCGCGGCTCACGTAGTTCATCTCCATCGGCACGAAGGCGCGCGCATACTCCGGGTCCCGCGACAGCAGCTCGGTGCGGGTGGTGATGATCACTTTCGGGTAGGCGGGCGTCGCATCACCGTCCAACTGGGCGCGGTACTGCTCCAGGTTGTTGGACATGTAGAGGTTCTTGAAGAGGCACTGCGCAGGAAGCTCATCGTAAGCGTCCAACAGGAAGATCAGCCGCACTGTGCCCGCCCGCGCCAGGTTGCGCAGCTCGTGGATCTGCGCCTCCCGGAGGCCGTACCCGCGCGCCAGCGCCTCGTGGAACAGGTCCGCCATCGGGTTCTTCAGCGTGGGCAAAGACACCTTCACCAGCACCAGTTCGCCGCGCTCCCCCCGGGTCTGCTCCAGGTACTCCATCTCCAGGTACATCTCCAGGTGGCTCACAAACGTGCTCTTGCCAGATCCGGCCGGCCCGGAAACCAGCAGCAGGCTCACCTCCTCACTCTTGAGCAGCTTTGTCTTCACAGCCTCGAGGAGGTCCTCTGCCTTGTTGGACTCCGACACCAGAAACTTGCCATCGTCTCCGGGGCCTACGCCGTCCGTGGCAATGTACACCTCGCGCCGCAGCTCCTGGCACTGCAACAGCCGCTTGTCGCGCTGCTCCGCCAGCTCCTCCAGCACAGGGCGCCCCACCATCCGTCTCATGTCCGCCCCGAGCTCGCGCACGGAGCTCTGGAGCTCGTTCAGCGACTCATTCACCGCGTCCAGCTTGGCGTTCACCGTCGTCAGGAAGCCAACCACAACGCCCAGCGCCACGCCGATATCCTCCACGTTGCGGGAGCTCTGCGCCAGCGCGGCGTGCATGTCGCGGCACTGCACCAGCAGCAGCTGCTTCTTCAGCAAGTCCGGCTCGCGCTCCGCCGCGCGCTGCGCCTCCTCCAGCTCCCGCAGCTGCGCCTCCACGCTTTGCCGGACCCTGTGCTGGGCGTGCGCCCACGCTGCGTGCCGCTCCGCCTCCTCGAGCCTCTCCGCCTCGCGCCGCTAGCTACCCAAGTGCAACGTCAATGAAGGCTGAGCGCGAGTGCTGTGCCGCGCGGGCCCAAGAAAAACCATCCCGTTCCCGGTGCGCTGAGACCCACTGCGTGGCGCGCTACCCCAATCCCACGTCCAGGAGTTCCCAGCGCTGCCCCCCCTCCCCCACACCCACGCACCGCAACCAGGTTGGCGTTCGAGGATCACGGAAAAAGACCGGACCGGCATGCAATGCACTGGACCTTGGCAATGTACGGGAAGACTCAACGCGGCCGGCGAGAGCACAGACCCCACCCCTGTGTGTCCGCCGCAGCAGCCACGTCGGGGATCAAGACCAGGCCCAGAGTCTCGCGGCGCGGAATCGTCGCCCTCTCCCGCACCTTTCCGTCGACAGAGAGCGTGTCGCTCAGCCCGAGGCGCAGCAGCTGCGCCAGGCCCACTTGCGAGGGCTCCCCGAGGCACAGGCGCTCCAGGAGAGCCGTGTCGCAGACGCCGCTTTTGAGGCCCTCCATCGCCAGGTCGCCGAGGAGGCCCGCGAAGGCCGCTTTCGGCTCCCAGCGCCCCGGCACCGGCTCCCAGCAGCCGTCGGGCAAGCGCACGAAGTGGAGCTTCTGCACGTCCTCCACCCAGCCGTACACCTCCTCCGCTGGTGAGCCGGGCGGGCAGCGGCGCCGGGCGGCGGCCGCGGCGGCAGCGAGGACGTCCATCCGCGCGAGCTCCGTGAAGCACTCCTTGTGCAGCGCCTTGCGGGCGGCGCTCGTGAGGACCTTCGCCCCATCCTTGACCCCGCTCACCACCGTGTTGGCGCCCGTGCCCGTGAGCAGCAGTTGCCCGAGCCCGAACGCCACCTTCATCACGGCCCCTGCGGTTTGGGCCACACCCGGGCCTGACAGTTGCGACAGCGTCATCTCCATCCGCGTCAGGCTGAGCTCGAGCAAGGCCGGGCTGCCGGTGATGTTGCGCGGCCGTGGCATCCTCGCGCAGATCCGCCGCACCTCCCGCGCCTCCCGCGCCCACTTCTCGCCATCCATTTGCTTCACCCCTACGCGCCTCATCGCCGGCAGCACCAGCCACTGCACGCACCGCAAGGTGCCCACCACCCGCGCCACGAGCGCCGGCTTCAGCGCACACTGCCGCAGCACCTGAAACAGAGTGTCAACCAGCTTGATGATGTCCTCTACTGCTGGCGCCTCCGCCGCCCCACTCCCCGGCTCCAGGGCCACCCACGCCACCTGCACCGCCGCCGTATGCACCTTTGCCAGCTCCTCCTGCGCGCGGGCGGCGTTCGCCTGGCTGGCGTAGCACAGCACCTCGAGAAGCTTTGTGCGTTTGTCCACCACCACCTGCAGCTGCTCCGCCGTGTCCAGCTCCCGGGCATCGAGGTCCCTTAGCACCGCCCCGCTCTTGATCCCCCCCAACTCGCCATCAGGGCTCCCCGCTGCTGAGCCACCTTTCACGTCAGTCTCGCTCACGGAATCTGCCGCCTGGGTAACAACCCAGGTAAGTGCGGCATCGGGATCGCGCGTCTTGTCAAGCTCCGTGGCAGGACTTGCGATGGCGTCCTTGATACTCACGAAGTTGTCTCCTGCGAAGTCCTTATCGTGGTGCAGCGGCTTTTCCGGCTTCGCAAGTCTCCCGCAGCCCATGATGCAGGCCAAACCTCCTCGTAGACAGCCGGCCTGTGGCGCTGTCTGTGCGAACGCCTGCCCGGCTGTGAAAGAGGCTGCACTACGTACCAGCAGGGTATCAACACGACAGCAGTGTGATGAGGGTCGCCGCAGCCTCCACGCAGCCCATGCCGAACGATGGGTAGATGTGCACCACGGGGATGTCGTTGCGCACCGCAGCCGCCTCCAAGAGTTCAGTGTACGCCGTCATCCCGTAGCATGGCTGAGCTCCGCGCCGGCACCCTGCAGCATCCTCAGCGCCTCCACGTGTCCCCCACCCGCAGCCGAGTGCGCAGGCGTCTGGCCGTTATTGTCGCCACGGCTCAGGTCCGCGCCGGCACCCTGCAATGTCAATGTCAATGTCAGCTTTTGACGAAACGTATGCATTGGAACCTCTTAAGCTCCACGCCCACGGGCCGCCCCGCCCGAATTTCGGGCCAAGACGAAGTTCCCTTGGTGGTGGGTATGGACGGGTGCCACCCCGCCCTAGAAGCTATGGCCGGTTGAGCGGTGCAAGGGGTGTTACCCCCAGGCATCAACCTCTGGGCCAGCGCCATAAGGGTTGCCCCTTTAGTGGTCGCAAGAGACAGGGACAGTATTCCCACTGCCCTCCTATCCAGGAGAGACAGACCGCACACGAACCGTGGGGGGCCGGGTGGTGTACCCATGGCCGGAGCCTGAACCCAGTGCAGACATTCTCCGAAACAGCTGTGAGCGCTGCCCTGAGGCGGACGCCGCGAAGCGCCCGCCCCCTGGCAACGTTACAGCAATCTGCGCCCCCCCAAAAAGGCAGGATAAAAGAGTTGGCCTACATGAGTTGATGACCTCCCAGATGATTGAGCCTCGATGAGCTACATGAGTGGATGACTTCCCCATATGAGTGGATGACCTCCCGAGATGATACATGAGTGGATGACCTCCCCAGATGATTGAGCCTCGATGAGCGCGTTGCCTCGCACAGTGGCGCCCCCTCCCTCTTTAGTTGAACGGTGCGAGTGGTGTTACCCCCAAGCATCAACCAAGGAGCTCGGAGGAGCCTTGCCATGCGCCCGCCCCTTGCCCAAAGACCCTTGCACGCGTCACCCAAGAACACCTGCAGCGCATTGCGATCTCGTGTCCCACCCATGAACACCTGCGGCGCATTGCAATCTCGTGTCTCCCCAGTCCAGGTTGCGCCCCTTCCCACGCCCTGCGGCCCCCCTCCTTATGGAACGCATAGCGCCCTGAGGGCCAGAAAGTGTGTGCCGCCAGTCAGAAACCAAAAACCTGCATCCCCAAGGAAAGGGCAAAACTCCCCAACCACCCCCCAAGAGGCGCACCGCACTTTGTCCCCTTACTCCCCCAGCATGCACTGCAGGGGGGCATGCACTGCAGGGCAAGGTGTCCGCACAGGTCAGTCATCCTCAAAGTGCGGCATCATCATCTTATATAGAAATACTTCAGTGTTCTCTAGTCGGGTGCGAGGCGTGACGTGGCCATCGGAATGCTTTATGAGTTGCCTGCCAGCCCCAGAGAAGGATCCTACACGCGCGATGCTTCGTCCCTAAGCATTCAGGCCTGCGCGGCGGGCTGGGAGTGGGGGCGCTTCCTCCTCGGTACGGGTCCTATTAAGTGTATTTCAACAACAGTACCGGACCTTTCGGCACCGATCCTTTCCCGAGGAGGGCCACCCCGCCCGTCCCAGCGATCACAGCGGCGCCGCACAGGGTGCCCGGAGCGCATTTCGCAAGCCGGGGGAAGAGGCTGACTATTGGTCCTCTGGCGGCGGCGGTGTGGATGCCACAGTTGTCGTGCCCGGATCAGCTCCTGCCTGTGCGCCCCCCAGCTCCGCGCGCGCGCGCTTCTTGCTCCTCTGCTCATGGCGGAATTGCCGTCGTTGCCGTCGCTTGTGCCCTCCATGGGGGAGAGGGGCAGCCGGAAGTAGCTCGTCCGCTCTCGCGCCCACTGCATGCCGTTCCGTCATGTCCAACTCATGCACGCCTCCACCCGCCGGCCGCAGCTCATCCGCTCTCGCGCCCACCGCATGCCGTCCCGTGATGTCCAGCTCGTTCACGCCTTCGCCCGCTTGCCGTTGCTCGTCCACGCCCGCCGCAAGCCGTCCCGTCGTGTCCAGCTCGCCCGCGCCTCCGTCCGCCGGCCGCCGCTCACTCGTTCTTGCGCCTGCCGCATTCTGCTCCGCCGCGTCAAGCTCACCCACGCCTCCGCCCGCCGGCCGTCGCTCACCCGTGCTCGCGCCTGCCGCATGCTGCTCCGCCGTGTCAGGCTCATTCACGCCTCCGTCCGTCGGCTGCCGCTTACCTGTTCCCACGCCTGCCGCATGCCGCTCCGCCGCGTCAAGCTCATCCACGCCTCCGTCCGCCGGCCGCCGCTCACCCGTTCTCGTGCCTTCCGCATGCCGTTCCGCCGTGTCCAGCTCGTCCACGCCTCCGCCCGCCGGTCGCTGCTCATCCACGCTGGGGCCATTCGCCTGCCCCTTCGTCACGTCCAGCTCGTCCACGTCCCTGCCCGCCGCACGGCGCTCACCTGTGTCACCGCCCAACATCCGCTGCACGTCCACACCCCGCTCGCCCTCGCCCGCACCCAGCACATCCCCGCTGGGAGGAGTCCTCCGTCTCTTTCCCGTCGTCCGCTGCTGCTCTAGGCCCGTCACACCCGCACGTTCATGTTCGACAAAAGAGGAGGGAGGGTGGTGGGAGGCAGATGGGGACGGAGAAGCGGCAGATGAGGTGGTAGGGCTTCAGGAGGAGGAGTGAGGAAGGAGGGATATGCAGAGGAAGCGGAGTGGCAGGGTTGCGGAAGGAAGGAGAGGGTGAAGATTGGTGAAGGGGGGTGCGGGAGGACAGAGGGGTGAGGGGGCGTGGAGAGGGAGAGAGATGGTATGAGGGGTGGGGGGGGAAGACGAAGGAGAGGGATGGGCAAGAGGGAAGAACACGGCGTCGATGTTGCTGCCAGAGGTTCCAGAGTCCAAGCGCCAAGGGACTGGTCCAAGAGCCAGGGGCCAGGGTCTCGCTCGTTGAGGTCAAACACGCAAGATCCGTATCAGGGTCCAGAAGCCATTCACCAGCAAAAAAGGCGAGCCTCAAGTCACCAGAGCCGGGCAGAAGAAAAGGCGCCCGCTGTCAGTGTGGCCGTCAAGGGGACGATGCCGGCTGAGGCAGTGTGGTTGCCGTTGCGACAAAGGAGCGACAAGCGGCGGAGCCGACGCCGTGGCCAAGAAGCTTGTCGAAGCGGCGTGGCAAGCCGTGGCAAGGGAACTTCCGAGGGAGTTCTCGCCGCCGTGGCAAGTGGCAGCGGTGGCGGTGTGGCTACAGTGGAAGCAGGAGTCACCGTGGCGGAATAACACCAGAGGCAGCGTGACAGCCGAGGCGGTGTGGCTGCAGTGGTGGTGCGGTCGCAAAGGTTGTGTGGCAGCCGAGGCGGTGTGGACGCAGAAGTGGTGCAGTCGCAAAGGCGGTGTGGCAGCCAAGGCGGTGTGGTTGCATTGGTGGTGCGGTCGCACAGGCGGAATGGCAACCGAGGCGGTGTGGCTGCAGTGGCGGCGCAGTCGCAAAGGCGGTGTGGCAGCCAAGGCGGTGTGGTTGCAGTGGTGGTGCGGTCGCACAGGCGGTGTGGCAACCGTGGCAATGTGGCTGCAGTGGTGGTGTGGTTGCGGAGTCAGTGTGGAGTCGTGGCGGAGCGGCTCGCAACGGTGGCGTGGTTCCAAAGCCGGTGTGGCAGCCGAGGCGGAGAGGCTGCAACGGTGGCGTGGTCGCAGTGGCGGTGTGGCAGCCGTGGCAGTGTAGCCAAAGCTGCCCGGCAAGGCATCGTAGGATCACGCATGTGATGCGTGCATGCTAAAGTCCAACCCGTGCGCACTCCCCGCCAATGCATGCCCACTTCTGGGGTTCCCGCTTAACCACGCGGTACGGAGGGGATGCGGTGAGAGCGAGGGAGGGGCGAAGCCTTGAGACTTTGCGCGCTGTGGTTGGGAAGCGGAGCGGGGGAGGGTGAAGGTTGGAAGCGAGGAGGAGTGGGGGCGGAGCGAGGCATTCTCGCGGGAAGAGGGTGGGAAGAGGGTGGGGCGTGCGAAGGCGGACGGGAAGGATCAACAAAGGAGGAGGGATGGGGGTGGTGGAAGAACGGATGTGGTGGAGAGAAGGGGAAAGGCGGATGGTGAAGGACGTGGCGGAATCGAGGACGGCGTTGAAGAAGAAATCCAGGCGTGGGGGGGTGCTGGAATATCCAGCCGCCTCGAGCGAACAAAACAACACAACACAAACGGCGCAGGGAAAAGAGGGCGGGGGGAGAGAGGAGAGCCGGCGAGCAAGAGGCTGCCATGGCTCAGGGGGTAGGGGGAGAGAGCCGGCGAGCAAGAGGCCGCCACGGCTCAAGGGAGAGGGATGGGGGAGAGGAGCGCCGGCGAGCAAGAGGCTGCCATGGCAATCAAGGGAAGTGTGTCAGCCGTGTCAAGATGGTCATCACCAAATTGGGCACTACGCATAGGCGTTGGCGTCACTGAGCTTGGGCTAACAACCCCCAGGTCCATTAACGGAGTCCCATCTTCGTGAATGACTTAGTTGGGATCCGTAGCCGGCTGGCTCGACAGCCAAGTGCAGCCAGGTGCGGTGCTTTATGTGGATGGTGATCCGGAGTGGCAGGCACTGACTGAGTCATCATATGGCGCATGGCAAATTTGGCTCCAATTTGTCAGCATGGCGGCGAAGCACAAAGAGCAACATAGAACACAGCAGGACCGGGGCTAGGCCGAGGAACAGAAGGGGGCAACAAGCAGAAGCGAGCAGGAGGCAGCCATGGCACAAGGGAAGAAGTTGGGCGGGGGGAGGGAAACAAGTACAGAACAGGCACAAGGACATCCCGGCCGCCCAAAGGGGCGGGACGGGGGTGGCACTCCATTTAGCCGTGACACAGCCTACAGTCCGGCTGAGCACGTGTACCAGGAGGAACCGCGTGGAGGCGGAGTGCCCTTTCCAACACAGAGTCCAATGAACTCTGCACCGCTTTCCTGCCCTGCTGATACCGACCCGGAGGTCAAATACCAGAGGCAGGAAACGCTCCCAAAATCTTCACTGGGACTCGAACCCATCACCTCAAGGGTGAGAGGGCAGCGCTCAACCACTACACCATTACAATGGATTAGCTTACCCTGCAGCACCCTCAGCGCCTCCACGTGTCCCCCAACCGCAGCCGAGTGCGCAGGCGTGCCGCCGTCATCGTCGCCACGGCTCAGGTCCACGCTGGCACCCTGAAGCATCCTTAGCACCTCCACGTGTCCCCCACCCGCAGCCGAGTGCACAGGCGTGAGGCCGTAATTGTCGCCATGGCTGAGGTCCGCGCCGGCACCCTGCAATGTCAATGTCAATGTCAGCTTTTGACGAAACGTATGCATTGGAATCTCTTAAGCTCCACGCCCACGGGCCGCCCCGCCCGAATTTCGGGCCAAGACGAAGTTCCCTTGGTGGTGGGTATGGACGGGTGCCACCCCGCCCTAGAAGCTATGGCCGGTTGAACGGTGCAAGGGGTGTTACCCCCAAGCAGCAACCTCTGGGCCAGCGCCATGAGGGTTGCCCCTTTAGTGGTCGCAAGAGACAGGGACAGTATTCCCACTGCCCTCCTATCCAGGAGAGACAGCCCGCACACGAACCGTGGGGGGCCGGGTGGTGTACCCATGGCCGGAGCCTGACCCCAGTGCAGACATTCTCCGAAACAGCCATGACGTTCCCCTGCGGAAGGCGCCCCACAAACTCGCATTCCCCCCGAGAATGTCGGAACCGAGAACACGAGTGTGCAGGCGAACCTCGAGGCACCCGCCACCTGGCAACGTCATAGCAATCTGCGCCCCCCCAAAAAGGCAGGATAAAAGAGTTGGCCTACATGAGTGGATGACCTCCCAGATGAGCCTCGAACTCGATGACATGAGTGGATGACCTCCCCAGATGATATGAGTGGATGACCTCCCCAGATGATATGAGTGGATGACCTCCCGAGATGATATGAGTGGATGACCTCCCCAGATGATTGAGCCTCGATGAGCGCGTTGCCTCGCACAGTGGCGCCCCCTCCCTCTTTAGTTGAGCGGCGCGAGTGGTGTTACCCCCAAGCATCAACCAAGGAGCTCGGAGGAGCCTTGCCATGCGCCCGCCCCTTGCCCAGAGACCCTTGCACGCGTCACCCCAGAACACCTGCAGCGCATTGCAATCTCGGGTCCCACCCATGAACACCTGCGGCGCATTGCAATCTCGTGTCTCCCCAGTCCAGGTTGCGCCCCTTCCCACGCCCTGCGGCCCCCCTCCTTATGGAACGCATAGCGCCCTGAGGGCCAGAAAGTGTGTGCCGCCAGTCAGGAACCAAAAACCTGCATCCCCAAGGAAAGGGCAAACCTCCCCAACCACCCCCCTGAAGCGCACCACCGCGAGCCCCCCTTTGTTCCCTCCCTCCCCCCAACATGCACTGCAGGGGGGCATGCACTGCAGGGCTCGGTCAGGAGGCGAGACGTGACCATCGGAATGCTTTATGAGTTGCCTGCCGTCCCCAGAATCCTGTTCGCGCGATGCTTCGTCCCTAGGCATTCAGGCCTGCGCGGCGGGCTGGGGGCAGGGGGTGGCCTCCTCGGTACGGGTCCTATTAGTGTATTTCAACAACAGTACCGGACCTTTCGGCACCGATCCTTTCCCGAGGAGGGACACCACCGCGCGCCCCAGCGATCACAACGGCGCCGCACAGGGTGCCCGGAGCGGGGAGCAGCCGGGGGCAAGAGGTTACCCGCCGCAGCTGTGAGCAAGGTCGCTCTGTCCGCCTCCTCCCGCGTCTCATGGTCCGCCTGCAAGCCCCGCAGGGGGGGGTTGGGGGAGCAAGGGAGCCACAGGCCATGCCGGGGACAAGGAGGGGCGGGGAGGGGCAGGACACGGCAAGGCAGGCAACGAGGGTCTCCACAGGCAGCAGCAGACGAGAAGGAGCGCAGGGGGGGGCAAGGGGGGAGGTGAAAACCAGGGGAGGCGACCAAGCCCGCAGCCTGCTGCAAGAGAAAGGGACAAGGGGCAGAGAGGGGGGCTCCAAAGCAAGCCTCGTGGTCACCCAGAAGCCAAACCGACTCCACACCGCGCATCACGCAAGGGGCCAGTCAGCGCAACCCAGCCGTGCCTCGTGATCAAGCCACGCAAGCCACCACGCCACGCACCACGCAAAGGCCAATCAGAGCACCACAGCCGTGTCGCAAGCTCAGACCAAGCACACCCCCAGCCAAGCCGCATGTTCAAGTCCCGCAACCCACCCCAGCCACGGCCCAAGCTCGCCCCAAACCCCACTCCCCAGGCGTGCCACACGCCCAAGTCCTGCGCCACACCCGAGCCATGCCGCAAGCTCAGGCCATGACCCGCACCCCCAGTCGCGCCGCATGCTCAAGCCCCGCCCACCCCCCCCAGCCGTGGCGTGATCAAGCCCTGACCCAGACCCCGGTCGCGCCGCAAGCTCAAGCCACGCCCCACTCCACCAGCCGCGGCGTGCTCCCACAACCCAGCCGCGCCGCATGCTCAAGCCCGGCCCCACCCCCCCAGCCGTGCCAAATGCTCAAGCCATGCCCCTCGGCCCCAGCCGTGGCGTGGTCAGACCATGCACCACACCCAGACACTCCGCAAACTCGGGCCACGCTCCACACCCCCAGCCGTGCCGCAGGCCCAAGCCCTGCACCACACCACCAGCCGTGTCACATGCTCAGGCCTTGATCCACACCCGAGCCGTGCCAAAGCTCAGCCATGCACCACACCCAGCCACTCAACAAAACTCGGGCCTCGCTCAACGCCCCAGCCACACCGCATGCTCCGGCCCAGCCCCACACCCCAGCCGCGGCTTGTTCAAGCCACGACCCACTCCCCAGCCTCGCCGCCTGCCCAGGCCCAGCACCACACCCCCAGCTGTGCCACATGCTCAGGCCCAGCCCCACTCCCAAGCCGTGCCACATGCTCACGCCATGCACCACACCAGCCGCTCCGCACATTCTGGCAACGCTCAAGCCCCAGCTGCAACGCGCACTCATGCCATGCACCACACCGTCCACACACACATTCTGGCAACGCTCAAGCCCCAGCTGCAGCGCACACTCATGCCAAGCACCACACCAGCCACTCCGCACATTCTGGCAACGCTCCAGCCCCAGCTGCAGCGCACACTCAAGCCATGCACCACACCACGCCACTCCGCACACTCTGGCGCACACTCTGGCTCGCCCAGCCTCCGAGCGGCCTGCCAGGGCATGCACGACCAACTGCGGACAAAGGAAGGGGCGCGCAAGGCAGGGCACTCAAGACCAGGAGAAGGAGCCACACAGAGAGAAAAAATAATAAATATTACTTACAAGGTCCGGTTCTACCTAGCCTACAGGGCACAGGGCCCGTCACAGAGGCGAGCTAGAGGCGATCAAGGCAAGAAGGGCAAGGATTGGAAGAAGGAGGAAGGGGCACGGGGGAAATCCACACCGGGTGGGTGGGCGCTCCTGGTCATGCAGGTCTCACACCCCGACCGCGCCCAGCGCCCAGGCCATGCACCACGCCCAGAGCCACACTACACGCGCAACCCACACATCACACCCCACGCATGCTCCGTGCAACGCCCCCCACGATCCCCGGACTGCAGCCATGCAAAAGCACACCTACGATCTCCAAGCAAAAGCCACGAGCCACGCCCTTGCCACGCCCCACACTCAGGCCATCGATGCGCCACACCCAATCCACACCCCACACTCACGCCAAACAGAGAAAAAGCCTCCAGCGCCCCACACCCAAGCCATGCAGCACACCCCCGCCGTGTTCCACACTCAGGCAATGCAGCACCCCCTTGCCGTGCCCCACGCAAAGGCCATGCACCGCACCCTTGCCACACCCCGCCCACAGGCCATGCGCCACCTCCTCGCCACTTCCACACAAAAGCCATGCGCCACACCCCCGCCATGCCCCATACTCAGGCCACCAAAGCGCCAAACCCAAGCCGCACCCCACGCTCACGCCATGCACCACACCCAGCCGTGTCCCACACTCAGGCCGCCGATGCGCCACACCCCAAGCCGTGTCCAACACTCAGACCATGCGCTACATCCAAGCCGTGTCGACACTCAGGCCACCAATGCGCCACACCCACGCCGTGTCCCACAGAGGGCAAAGCGCCCCAGCCGCGTGGCGCCGTCCGGGTCACACCCCTGTACGCCCGCAGGCCACATCGGGGCTCAGTCCAGACCCGGCCCTCGCGCAGCGCCACACGGCCGTCTCGCCACACGGCCTCGCCCCCGGAATGCTATGCCATCACCGGGCCCGGGGGAAACGCCAGTCAGAAGGCACCACGACCAGCCGCGTCCCATACTCAGGCCGCCGATGCGCCACACCCCTTGCCGTGTCCCACGCTCATATCATGCGCCACACCCAGCCGTGTCCCACTCAGGCCGCCGATGCGCTACACCCAAGCTGTGTCCCACAGTCAGACAATGCGCCACACCCAAGCCGTGTCCACTCTCAGGCCACCGATGCGCCACACCCATGCCGTGTCCCACAGAGGGCAAAGCGCCCCGGCCGCGTGGCGCCGTCCGGGTCACACCCCTGTACGCCCGCAGGCCGCATCGGGGTTCAGTCCAGACCCGGCCCTCGCGCGGCGCCAAGCGGCCGTCTTGCCACACGGTCTCGGCCCCGGAATGCTACGCCCTCACCGGGGCCCGGGGGGGACGCCAGTCAGAAGGCACCACGACCAGCCGTGCCCCACACTCAGGCCATCGATGTGCCACACCCCTTGCCGTGTCCCACGCTCATGTCAGGCGCCACACCCAGCCCTGTCCCATACTCAGGCCACCGATGCGCCACACCCAGCCCACACCCCATGCTCACGCCATGAGCCACACCCAAGCCATGTCCAAACCAGGCCACCGATGCGCCACACCCAAGCCGTGTCCCACACTCAGGCCATGCACCACACCCAAGCCGTGTCCACACCATGCCGCCAATGCACCACACCCAAGCCGTGTCCCACGCTCACGCCATGCGCCACTCCCAAGCCGTGTCCCACACTCAGGCCACCGACGCGCCACACCCACGCCGTGTCCCACAGAGGGCAAAGCGCCCCAGCCGCGTGGCGCCGTCCGGGTCACACCCCTGTACGCCCGCAGGCCACATCGGGGCTCAGTCCAGACCCGGCCCTCGCGCAGCGCCAAGCGGCCGTCTCGCCACACGGCCTCGGCCCCGGAATGCTTCGCCCCCATCGGGCCCAGGGGAAACGCCAGTCAAAAGGCACCACACCCAGTCGTGTCCTGCACTCAGATCATCGATGCGCCACACCCCTTGCCGTGCCCAACACTCAGGCCACCGATGCGCCACACCCAAGCCGCAACCCACACTCAGGCCATGCACCACACCCCTTGTCGTGTCCAACACTCAGGCCACCGATGCGCCACACCCAAGCCGTGCCCCGCACCCACGCCATGCGCCACATCCTGCCGTTCCCCCCACTCAGGCCATGCACCGCACCCTTGTTGTGTCCCACCCAATCCATGCGCCACCCCAAGCCACCCCACACTCAAGCTGTACACACCTCCGCCGGCCCCACACTCAGGCCATGCACCGCACCCTTGTTGTGTCCCACCCAAGCCATGCGCCACCCCAAGCCACCCCACACTCAAGCTGTACACACCTCCGCCGGGCCCCACACTCAGGCCATGCACCGCACCCTTGTTGTGTCCCACCCAAGCCATGCATACCCCAAGCCACCCCACACTCAAGGCGTACACCTCCATGGTTCCCCACACTTTCAGGCCACACATCGCACCCTTGCCGTGTCCCACCCAAGCCATGCGCCACCCCAAGCCACCCCACACTCAAGCTGTATACACCTCCGCCGGGCCCCACACTCAGGCCACGCATCGCAACACTGCCGCGCCCCACACTCCAGCCAAGCAATGCACCACACCCCTTCCGAGCCCCAGCCGCCGGCCGCACCACCCCCCCTCCGAGCCCCACACTCAGCCAAGCGTCACTCATCAGCAAGTCACAACACCCGGGAATGAATTTCCCACAAGGCAAGGCAGGCAAGCGAGGGGCGACGAGGGACAGACAGCACTCCAGGGAAGCAGGGGAGCGCGGGAGGGAGGAAGAGAGAGGCAGACGCAGGGGACGGAGGCATCATCGGGGTCGTTCCCAAGCGTGGCAGGGTGCTGGAACGTCCAGCCGCCTGGGGGGACAGGGGACAGGGGGACAGGGCAAACGCAGGGGGGAGAGAGGGACGAGGCAAGACGGGAGGCAGGCCGACGCACATGAGGCGGCCAGGCCGAGGAACAGAAGGGGAGCAACCAGCAGAGGCCAGCAGAAGCAAGCAAAGCAGGGCGACGAAGCACGAAGAGCATCTCAGAACAGAGCTGGACCGGGGCTAGGCCAAGGAACAAAGGGGCAACAAGCAGAAGCGAGCGGGAGGCAGCCGTGGCTCAAGGGAAGAAGATGGGCGGGGGGAGGAGAGCCGGCAAGCAGGAGGCTGCCATGGCTCGAGCAAAGGCGAGAGGGAAGGAGGAGGAGGCAAGCAGGGGGCTGCCGAGGCAAGAGGCAAGGGGGAGCAGAGAGCAACATGCCACAGACCAGGAGAGGGGGCAGAGAGACAGCAGCCAAGAGGGGAAGAGGGGGAGAGAGCCGGCAAGCAGGAGGCTGCACAAGGTTGGTGCAACACTGAACGGAGGGCCAAGCTGCCAAACGAAAAGCACGAGTGCATAAATTCAAGACAAAAGGGGGAAGAGAAACGGACACAGGGCGACGAAGCACAAAAAGCAAACAAGTACAGAACAGGCACAAGGACAACCCGGCCGCCCAAGGGGCGGGACGGGGGTGGCACTCCATTTAGCCGTGCAGCAGCCTTCAGTCCGGCTGCGCACGCGTACCAGGAGGGACCGCTTGGAGGCGGAGTGCCCTTCCCGACGCAGAGTCCAATGACGAACTCCGCACCGCTCTCCTGCCCTGCTGATACCGACCCGAAGGTCAAATACCAGAGGCAGAAAACGCCCCCTAAAGAAAACGCCCCCGGAGTCCCATCTTCGTGAATGACTTAGTTGGGATCCGTAGCCGGCTGGCTCGACAGCCAAGTGCAGCCAGGTGCGGTGCTGTATGTGGATGGTGATCCGGAGTGGCAGGCACTGACTGAGTCATCATATGGCGCATGGCAAATTTGGCTCCAATTTGTCAGCATGGCGGCGAAGCACAAAGAGCAACATAGAACACAGCAGGACCGGGGCTAGGCCGAGGAACAGAAGGGGGCAACAAGCAGAAGCGAGCAGGAGGCAGCCATGGCACAAGGGAAGAAGTTGGGCGGGGGGAGGGAAACAAGTACAGAACAGGCACAAGGACATCCCGGCCGCCCAAAGGGGCGGGACGGGGGTGGCACTCCATTTAGCCGTGACACAGCCTACAGTCCGGCTGAGCACGTGTACCAGGAGGAACCGCGTGGAGGCGGAGTGCCCTTTCCAACACAGAGTCCAATGAACTCTGCACCGCTTTCCTGCCCTGCTGATACCGACCCGGAGGTCAAATACCAGAGGCAGGAAACGCTCCCAAAATCTTCACTGGGACTCGAACCCATCACCTCAAGGGTGAGAGGGCAGCGCTCAACCACTACACCATTACAATGGATTAGCTTACCCTGCAGCACCCTCAGCGCCTCCACGTGTCCCCCAACCGCAGCCGAGTGCGCAGGCGTGCCGCCGTCATCGTCGCCACGGCTCAGGTCCACGCTGGCACCCTGAAGCATCCTTAGCACCTCCACGTGTCCCCCACCCGCAGCCGAGTGCACAGGCGTGAGGCCGTAATTGTCGCCATGGCTGAGGTCCGCGCCGGCACCCTGAATGTCAATGTCAATGTCAGCTTTTGACGAAACGTGTGCATTGGAATCTCTTAAGCTCCACGCCCACGGGCCGCCCCGCCCGAATTTCGGGCCAAGACGAAGTTCCCTTGGTGGTGGGTATGGACGGGTGCCACCCCGCCCTAGAAGCTATGGCCGGTTGAACGGTGCAAGGGGTGTTACCCCCAGGCATCAACCTCTGGGCCAGCGCCATAAGGGTTGCCCCTTTAGTGGTCGCAAGAGACAGGGACAGTATTCCCACTGCCCTCCTATCCAGGAGAGACAGACCGCACACGAACCGTGGGGGGCCGGGTGGTGTACCCATGGCCGGAGCCTGAACCCAGTGCAGACATTCTCCGAAACAGCTGTGAGCGCTGCCCTGAGGCGGACGCCGCGAAGCGCCCGCCCCCTGGCAACGTTACAGCAATCTGCGCCCCCCCAAAAAGGCAGGATAAAAGAGTTGGCCTACATGAGTTGATGACCTCCCAGATGATTGAGCCTCGAGCTCGAACATGAGTGGATGACCTCCCGAGATGATACATGAGTGGATGACCTCCCCATATGAGTGGATGACCTCCCGAGATGATACATGAGTGGATGACCTCCCCAGATGATTGAGCCTCGATGAGCGCGTTGCCTCGCACAGTGGCGCCCCCTCCCTCTTTAGTTGAACGGTGCGAGTGGTGTTACCCCCAAGCATCAACCAAGGAGCTCGGAGGAGCCTTGCCATGCACCCTCCCCTTGCCCAGAGACCCTTGCACGCGTCACCCAAGAACACCTACAGCGCATTGCAATCTCGGGTCCCACCCATGAACACCTGCGGCGCATTGCAATCTCGTGTCTCCCCAGTCCAGGTTGCGCCCCTTCCCACGCCCTGCGGCCCCCCTCCTTATGGAACGCATAGCGCCCTGAGGGCCAGAAAGTGTGTGCCGCCAGTCAGAAACCAAAAACCTGCATCCCCAAGGAAAGGGCAAAACTCCCCAACCACCCCCCAAGAGGCGCACCGCACTTTGTCCCCTTACTCCCCCAGCATGCACTGCAGGGGGGCATGCACTGCAGGGCAAGGTGTCCGCACAGGTCAGTCATCCTCAAGTGCGGCATCATCATCTTATATAGAAATACTGTAGTGTTCTCTAGTCGGGTGCGAGGCGAGACGTGGCCATCGGAATGCTTTATGAGTTGCCTGCCACCCCAGAAGACGGTCCGTCCTGCGCTACATGCAAAGCCCTGCATTCACTGCCCGCGCGGAGCAGTACAGCAGGTTGCGGGTGCGGGGCGGGACTCTCCACCAATACGGCACCTATCAGTGTGTTTCAACGACAATATGCTTTCTTAGGGAGAGCCCGCCTAGTCCTGCCGCCCCTCGCCCTGTGCACTGACACCACACGGGGTGCCCGGAAAGCCGGGGGAAGAGGCTAACTATTGCGGATCCAGTGAAGGCGGTGGTGTCGCTATCGTCGCCGCCGCGCTCGTGTGCCCCGTCTCCACTTTGTCTCGCTTTCTTCTCTTCCTCTCCGTCTTGAGCAGCCTTTGTCGTTTTTGGCGCTTGCCCCCACGCGGTTGGTAGGAAGCCATGTCCACCTCGTCCACGCCCCCGCCCGTCGGCCGCAGCTCATCTGCTCTTGCGCCCGCCGCATGCCGTCCCGTCACGTCCAACTCGTTCACGCCTTCGCCCGCTGGGCGCTGCTCGTCCACCTTCACGCCCGCCGCAAGCCGTCCCGTCGTGTCCAGCTCGTCCACGCCTCCCTCCGCCAGGCGCTGCTCACCCATGTCTCCGTCCGCCAGCCGCCGCCCGCCAGTTCTCGCGCCTGCCGCATGCTGCCCCGCCGTGTCAAGCTCATCCACGCCTCCGTCCGCCGGCCGCCGCTCACCCGTTCTCGCGCCTGCCGCATGCCGCTCCGCCGTGTTCAGCTCGTCCACGCCTCCGCCCGCCGGCCGCTGCTCATCCACGCTGGGGCCACTCGCCTGCCCCTTCGTCACGTTCAGCTCGTCCACGTCCCTACCCGCCGCACGGCGCTCACCTGTGTCACCGCCCAACATCCGCTGCACGTCCACGCCCCGCTCGTCCTCGCCCGCAACCAGCACATCCCCACCGGGAGGATTCCTCCGTCTCTTTCCCGTCGTCCGTTGCTGCTCTAGGCCCGTCACACCCGCACGCCCGGCGGCTGGCTGCCCAGGCGGAGGGCTATCGTCAGCTGCAGACATCAGCGTGGCCTGCCCTACCGCGCCACTGCTCACCGCATCCCGTTCAGCATGGCTCCCCGTCTCGGCCACGTCCGGCTTGCTCCTGTCCGCATTGATCTG
Organism: Cymbomonas tetramitiformis; assembly: GCA_001247695.2. Taxonomy (NCBI): domain Eukaryota; kingdom Viridiplantae; phylum Chlorophyta; class Pyramimonadophyceae; order Pyramimonadales; family Pyramimonadaceae; genus Cymbomonas; species Cymbomonas tetramitiformis. The sequence continues at coordinate 8,208 of LGRX02004521.1, read as the reverse complement.
CCGCCACTTGCCCGCTCTCTCCTGCTGCGCCACCGCCGGCGCGCCCGCCAGCTCCGCGTCCTCATCGACCGCCCGTGGCGGTTGGAGCCTCCGACGACCCAAGCAGGTCCCCGCAAGGCAGTGGTACCACAGCTCGCCCGCTGCGCTGACCCGCACACAGAAGTTGTTGCTGCGGTGGGTCTCCCCTTCCCGGACGGCGCACGCTCGCCCATCAGGCCCGTTCACAAAGTACACTGAGGCTCCGCCCCCCGCCAGTGCCTTGGGGGCGCCCCAAGTGCGCGCTCCTTCATGGCCCTGCAGCCTGGTCACCGCCATCCTCGCCAATCCTTCAGCCGTCGCTGCCTCCCCCGGCGCCAGCGCATGCAGTGCACCCTCCACCGCGCTCCCCACACCCGTCGCTCCCGGAGCCCGCTCCACAGGAGTCGCGCCGCCCACCTCATCACCGGCTGGGCGCAGTGTCTCAGCGTTCGCGGGGACGTTCGTCACAAAGAAGTCCTCAAGGTCCGCTGTAGCACCCCAGCCTTCGACCGGCAGAAGCCAGTTCCGTTTGCCAGTCTTGCAGCTGAGCACCGTTCTGAGGCACTGAGTCTTGCCGTACGGTGCCTCATCGACCCACCGGAGGAGGTCTGCAATGCCAGTCACCGTCGTTGTCGGCTCTGCCGCCGCCTTTTGTCTCAGCAGCCTGCGCCGGAACTCCCCGCGCTCAATGGGTCCCCCGAGCCGCTTGCGCAGCAGCACGTGGAACGACGACTTCTCCTTGGTGCACGCCCCCAGGACCAGGAAGGCTTCGTCCGGAATGTCCTCCTGGCCAACATACTCACGCTCAAGGAACGCTCTGATGCCAGCAACGGAAAGGGCAAGGGTCTCCCGGTGGTGCGCGTCGAGCGCCTCCAATGAAACCGGCTCCTGGAGCTCCACCTTTCGGTCGATGTCCCAGTAGGCGCACGAGTCACCGGAGATAACCTCGAAGAAGCTGCACGCCTCGCGCGAGCCCGCGCTACCATACACGTTAGAGATGATGGAGGCTGCCTCTGCAAACGTCGCCACTGGTGTGCCCATGAAGTTCATCCAACTCGTGCCCGTCAGCTCCAGCGCACAGTGCCACCCTCGCCACGCCATATAGCGTAGTGACTTCTCGCGCTGCCCCGTCCCTTTGAACCAGTCAAGGCCAAGCATCGGGCGATCCGGTGGCTCAGGTCTACCGCGCGGAGGCCGCGCCTTGCCATGCCGCACCGCACCTCCCACAGCCACACCCTGCGTCGCACGAGCTGTATCCATGCCCGCCTCGTTTTCATCCCCCGCCGCCGCCTGCTCATACTGCTGACCCACAGGCGTTCTGCCCACCTCCACCAGCGCGGGAGTGGGGCTGCATCCCGAGCGCCTCGGAGAGCTGACGCCGTCTTGCCCCGCAGCGGGCAGACGGGTGGGCCCGCAAGCAGGCAGCGCACCCAGGGATGCCCTTGCAGACCCGTTGGTGGGGCCCAATGCATCTCCCGCACGAGCGTTCGTGGCCTCTTCCCGCCGAAGCAGCGGGTGGTCCCTGTCGATGATGCGCAAAGCGATCCGCTGCCGAAAGCCCGGGCACCTCCCGTTCGTGACCTCGGCCACCCGCCCCCGCCAGATCCCAAGCCTCTCCATATGCCCCAAGACCATCACGCCGCAGTCGTGCAGGCGCCCGGCCGCATTGGCGCGCGTCTGGATCGCTACATTCCCCGTCCAGTCACCCGCCGTCGGCGCTCCGCCCGAATGTGCGTCCGCCTCAGCCTTGTGTCTCCGCCACCACTCCTTGCTCAGCGCCGGGACTTGCACGTCCTCAATCTCGACCTCCTCCAGGCTCTTGCTCACCGCGAAGCACACCGCCCCCGCCACAAAGTCCGCCATGCGCCGCCGCGGTGCCCGGTCCGGGGCTGGGCAGGAGTCCAGTACCCACACGCCCCCAGCGTCCATGATCACAAGGGTGAAGTGCGCATCCTTCAGCAAGGGGATGAGCACCAGCTCCGCCCCAACCAGCCGCTCGCACACGGCCCGGTCCAGCGTGCGTCTGTCCTCGGAGGGGCCGTGGTCGGGCTCCACCTGCCACGTGCGTGCCCCGTGGCCCACAAGCGCCGCAGCCTCCACGCAGCCCATGCCGAACGATGGGTAGATGTGCACCACGGGGATGTCGTTGCGCACCGCAGCCGCCTCCAAGAGTTCAGTGTACGCCGTCATCCCGTTAGCATTCAGGAAGCCTTGCACAGCGATCATGTCCGGCGGGGCGCCTTTCACCGGCAAGTCCAAGATGTGGCACACAAGGCATCTGTAGAGGGGGGAGGTGCGCCCAACGCCCGCCCCGTCCGGTTCCAGGTCATCGTTCGGGTCGCCCCCATCCAGCCCAAGGGCTTTGATCCTCTCCAGCTCCGCAGGGGTAGCCGGGGCACACCACGTTTCATACTCACTCGCATCAGATAGCAGTCCGGTCCCAGGATACGGCCGAAGGATTGGGGCCGTGGCTTCCCCCCCCCGCGCCCCGCCTGCGAGCTCCTTGGAGCGCCATGAGTTGACACTCCGTGCATGCCTCTGAAAGCAGGTCGGGCATAGCCATGCCCTCCCGTCGCTCGAGGGCTGCACGTGCGTCTCCAGCAGCCCCGAGCAACCGCCATCAACCGCATCGCGATGCACTCCACACCCGCACCCGGAGCACCGCACCCCTCTGGCCGCTTCAGCGCCGTCCGCACAGTCGTGTAGCTCGCCGTCGCGGTTCCCCGCCACGCCTGCCGTCGCAGGGTTGCAGGGGGCTTCCGGGGTGGCGCCCCCGAGGAGAATGCGAGTTTGGAGGTCGGCCACCGCCCTGCCAATCTCCGGGCTCGCCACACCTGGGGGCACGAAGACCACGTACAACTCTTCAGGGCATTCCCACCACGGTCTCTTACCGTCCCCCGGGAAGTTGATGTGCGTGACCCCTTCTCCAAAGGCCCCACGAGCCACCTTGTCGGCACAGCGCGCAGCACCCACCTCCGAGGCAAACGGACGCCCGGCCGCCAGCATCCTACCGTCTGGGCCCTTGACCTCCACCTTCCATAGAGTAGACCTCGACTGTTGGACCACCCCGTAGTACCGCGAGCCTTGAGTGCACCGCGGAGGCGCTCGCACAGTGCCTTCCCTGTCGACAAAGTTAGTGGTCCACTTGGTCTCCCCCTCCCCAAGCACTTCGTTCTCCTGCCTCGCGAGCTGGTCGAAGGCCAGCGCAGCATCTCGCTCCTCCAGGAAGCGCCCCGGGGGTCTCACACGCTTGCCACTCCGCCGGAAATTCAGAAGGTATTTACCCCCTTGTTGCTCCCAGCCCACCCCGCGGAAGAATGACCACTTGTGGGGTCGCTGCTGCCGAGCCGCGAGCGTCCGCGTCTCCTCACGCTGGCGCGCGGCCTCCACCCTCGCGCTTCCCATAGCCTCGCTGTCCTCCGACTCAAAGTTGGTGTATGGAGGAACCCCCCTCGCCGCCGCATCCTCCCGGGCTTTGCGGTCATACGCCCTCGCCGCCTCAACCTCCGCGCACGCACCTGAGAACATGCCAAGGAGCTTCTTAGCGAACACTGCTCTGAACACCCCCGGCGCGTCCCGACTCCAATGAGAGACGCCGACGTACTCAGAGGTCTGCCCTGGCCGCGGGCCCGCCACCCCCACCTCGTTTCCCGCGAGGGCGGCCTTGCACAGGGCACACACATCCCGCCGCATCGTGGCACTTTCACAAAACCTCCCGCAGGCCCCGCACATGGTATTGCACCCCTCCGCCAGGGTCCGCGCCATCATCGCGCACACACACTGCTCGTGATCCACCACCGTCGTCCGCAGGGGCCTCACCGCCGTGCCATCCGCACTGACGTAGGAGACCCCAAGGTCGCGGAGCGCGACGCGAGTATGTTCCGTCGCCGCCCGGGTACTCCTTCCGCGGGTGTCGGTGGTGCCCAGCCGGAGACAAGCGGTTTCCAACGAGGGCGGGCACTGGACATAATTTGCGAGCAGTGCCGGGCACCCCTCAAGTCTCCGCTTCACCCCCTGCCGCCGCTCAGCATCCCGCTCCGCTTGGTGGGGCGCCCGCCTTTGAGCACGAGCGTTCCTGCCAGAAGAGGGGGCCGTCTCCTCCCCGTTGCCATCCGCAGGTTGCAAACACATGTCCTCCCGTGGCGACTGCAAGGCGTTATCCTCCACCCCCAGTTGTCCAGTCTCAGTCGCGGTCGCCATTCCACCCTGGCTCTCCACAACATCCATTGCCGTTACGGCGTTCGCCTCTGCGTCTTCGCACTCACCGCCATCCGCGCCCGAGTCTTCTGGTCCCGTTTCCGGCTGAGCCCGCCCCACTTCGGAGGACGGCACTTCTACAGCTTCACCCCCACGCTCCTCCCACTCCGCGTCACCCCCGACCAAGCACTCTCCATCTTTCTCCAGCTGCTCTCGCACAAACGTGTTGCACAGGTTGACGTACCGCCGCCGCATGACGCACCCAGCCTGCAAAAGCCCCACCATGAGTTCGCCCGCAAGTTTGTCTCCCGCCGCCTTGCACTCTTTGTCCTCAAGCACTCCTTGCGGGTCAACCACTGCATAGACAACAGCCTTGGGTATCAGTCCCCGGTACGCGAGGTCATGCGCCAACTCGCGCTGGGCCTGGCCGCCCCTTCGATCCCGCTCCTCAAGCCGGTGCTCTGAGGAGGTGGGAAGAAGCCAACCACAAGACGCAAGGATGGGGAACTCCTCCCTCTCTGGCCCGTCCGGGACCGTCCATCCAAGCGGGTGTCCCCTCGGGCGCGGCCACGCCGTAGTCGGGGCAGCCTGCCCATCCGGCACCCGGGCAGCCCACGCTTTGGCCTCGCCCGTCCGCAGGGCGCCAGCCAGTTTCCTCTCAGCAAAGATCCGGGACGAGCGCCTCATCCCCTGAAGCGCTGGGCACACCAAGATTGCGTGCCGGTAGGTCCCCCGGCCCTTCCAGCACAGCGGGCACACTTCCGCAGCCCCCATCCGTTCACGGTGCGAAGGAGGGCGGGGGGCAGTACCGCCCGTGGAGCCACGGGGCCCGTCACTGGAGGAGGCCCCAGCCCCGACCCGGCGGGCTGCGCCGCTCCCGCCACCAGGGGTCCCCAGGGCACCGGAGTCAAGGCCACTCGCACTGGCAGCATTAGCTGCCTTCCCACCACCGTCGTTGTCGAGGAGGGACTGTGACAGGTTCGCGAGGAATGTGTCCACCGCCTCTTGCGTGCCCGTGCCAAGCGAGGGACACCCCCGAGCGAGAGGGGGGAGGCACTTGGCCATTTCCTCAACTGCACCCCGCGCTTCTCCAGCCAAATCCCCCCGTCCCCAGCTCATGGACGGCAGTTGCTCGAAGAAGCCGTCCACGCCCTGCCGGACCTCGCTGTCGAGCTCCTCGTCCTCCAGGAGCAGATGGGAGAGGCCGTTCAGAAAGGCTCGCACCTCCGCCTTGATCCTTGTCCCTTCGCCCTCGCCCCCAAGCACCGATGAGGGGGTGCTGCTCAGCAGTACGTCCACCGCCGCACCAACCGTAGGAGGGTCGCTGCCGGAGCTTCCAAATGCACGGGCTCCTTCATTAAGAGAAGTCTCCCCACCAGGCAGGTAGGAGCCTCTGTGGTCCACTCCTTCCCCCGCCACTTCCGGCATCGCACCTTCGCCCACGTGTGTGGAGCCCACGCCTTTGGCTTGTAGAAGAGTGAGCATCGCTGCTCGGAGCTGCGAGGAGTCGCGCACCCGTGCCGACCAGCTGCCCCCCACAGCCGTCCACTGCCTCCATGCGCAAATGCGGAAGAACTCCGAGCCGGGATCAGGAAGGCCGTTGATTGCAACCCCACCGGGCGCCTTGAGGCCGCGGAGGCGTGAGGGGTCAAGGGACTCGATCCACAGGTCATCAAGCGCCGCAGCCGCTGCCCCTTGCTGCTTGCACCTCCCCCACGCGGCGAGCGCACTGACCTCTCCTTGCTTTCGCACGAATACACTCGGGTCAGAGGTGACCATGCTCCCCATGTGTGCCATGAAGAATCTGGGTCCGCCCCTCGGGTAACGCACCCGGACCGTCTCAGCAGCGTTGGCCTCCTCTGCAAGGTGCACACCTCCATTCGCAAGGCAGTCAGCACGATGGTTCAGCAACGCAAGAAATCGATTGGGCAGCATCTTCTCCCCGTTCTCATCTTGATGTCCCCGGACCCAGAGCGGGGTGAGCCCCCCGACGTCCGCTGCGAAGGCCTCTGCGTCCTTGCAGGAGAAGTGAGGCTTGTCCTCTTCGATGATGTTCTTCCAAGATGGCCACGGCTGCCCATTGGTGGGACCCTTTTCAAAGCCATCGGGCAGGAGCCCCCCGGAGCGAGCCTCCGTATGCGTTTCTGCTCTCTTCGCGATGCGGTCCCGGAGCGTGAGGTCATGCGAGCGGGCAAGGTCACGGGCCGAGCCGTGCCTCGCGAAGGCCACTGCACGGAGGGAGGCGACGTTGTCAGAGGCGATGATGCCACCAATTCCAGGGGGAGCACAAGCAAGGATGAGAAGCTGGGCCCAGGCCTCTGCTTGGTGGTTGGTGACCTTCGCCGTGCCATAGAAGCTCGGCAGGGCGCATTTCAGTTCGAGGATCGCGCTCCCTGGTCTGCTCAGGTCGGCCCCCGCACGGCCGCTCCTATTCTCTTCAAGCACTTTCGGAGCCGCAAACACAACTCCCGCTCCTGCAAGGTGCCTCTCCGCCACATACGAGCCGTCCCCCATTGCACAGATCTCCCCGAGGGTGCCACACCTGCGGTTTAGGGCCGCGGCCACCGTATCGCGCCGCAAGCTGTGCGCTTTGCAGTCCAACTCATCAAGCAGGGGGTCGCTGGCATCACCGTCCTTCCAGTCCTCCATCAGTGGGGACCAGTCGGGAAGGGAAGGGCCCACGGGCGCCCCAACGGAGAGCCCCATCGCCCGACCCTCAACCTCCCAATCCAGGGCTGCCTGTCGTCGGGCCTCAGTCGTCGCCTTTGCCACCGCCGCCGGGGAGAAGGTGCCCTTCGTGTGTGGGAGGAACGGCTTCCACTTGGAGGGCAGGTGCCATTCTGAGGGGACAATCCTCGAGAGGCCCTTGCGAACATTGGCCGCGTCCTCTCCGAGGACGGAGTAGCGCGCTGCCGTGTCAAACGCCCGCTTGCAGAAAGCAGACGAGGCGCACGCCCCTTGGTGCCCATTGTTGACCTGGATGATGTCAAGGACGCGGGAGAGGAGGCGTTCCCGATTGTCCCGCACCATGAAGCCGTAGCCAGCCAAGGTGGTCACCACAAACCTGGCCACAGTGGGCTTGCCCGGATTGTCCAGGGACATCTGCCAGCCTTCCCGCAGGAGCGTGCCAGCGAGTTCGTCCAGTTCTCCAAGGCCAACCAGCAACTCACGCGCGTAGGCCGCCAGCATCTCAGAGACGAAGCACGGGAACCCAAGGCCGTGCGCCGCATAGAAGCCTTGCCGGGAGGTGTGCCGATGCATCTTAAGAGACGAGGCAACCGCGACACCAACCCGCCGGTCCCACTCATGCAACTCCTCCGGGGGGGTGCGCGCTTCCAGCGGGTTGAAGGTCACAGAGTTGACCACGATGGGCCCAACCACGGCCCGCATTTGTTCCCACTCAAACCTCTGTCCGATGCATCTTGCCACAAAGAAAGCCACAAAGGAGTTGAACCGGGGCGCCTGGACGCTGCGCTCCCGGTCGGGCAACGTCTTGGTGCCCAGAAATTCGCGGGTCTCATTTGCGGACGAGACCGGGACCGACACCCTTTCGCCACATCCAGAGCCAGCGTCATAGTGCCATAAATGAAGCGGGGCCGGGTCCGCGCCACCATTGATGATGTAGGCAATTGCCTTCGTCCACGCCACCCCAATGCACATCATTGGCAGCACCAGGCCTGTGATGCTCTCCAACTCAGCAGTAGCAGCCGGTGTGCCGTCATCGTAGTTGCTTCCGTCATCGCTGAACGCCACCAAGGCGACCTTCGTGCCATAGGCGGTGACGTAGGCATGGGCCCGGTTTCCGAGGGCCCGCATCGCTGGGTCCTGTGCGTGCTTGGAGACGTTGGGAGAGCCCACCCCACCTTGCATGAGCCCATTAGACCCGTCGCGCTCAAAGAAGTCAGTGTCCCCCCATTGAGTAGATATACAGGCGCGCATCCCAGAGTAGCACTCAGCAGTGAGCTCAACCGCCTCAGGCGGGAACCCTTTGGC
>LGRX02004520.1:0-14358 GCA_001247695.2 Cymbomonas tetramitiformis | reverse complement strand
CTTCCAGCAAGCCCTCAGTGGCACTACCTTCCAGCAAGCCCTCAGTGGCACTACCTTCCCTCTCGCCAGGTCAGTCCACACGGAGAGGGCTGCCACCTGCGGAGCCTCATACATGGCGTCCAAGGCCCGCACACTTTCTGGTGGTGCTGCCGGCTCGTACTCGTAGCACACTCGTTGAGTACCAGGTATGGCGCCTTCACCACCCCAGGCTCTGTAGCAGGCCTGTCTCCAAGCTCCCCCCGCCCCCGAGTTCCACAGCACCCACCCCCCGTAGTTGCATAAAATGGCCCTATCCAACCCATCCGGGATGCCCCCCCCGCGCTTTCCACATGCGCTGCCGACCTATCCCTCGCGGCTGCCTGCGTCTCCTTGCTTCTTCTCGCTCTCGCCAGCTCAGCACAGCACCACGCCTTCCTCCACGGTAGCAAGGAACCCTCTCCGAAGGTTCCTTTCTCCTCCCCGATCTCTCTCGTCTCCGCCCTGGACCTCACAAGCCGGGAAACGGAGTAGTGTAGCTGCTCCTTCGCCAGAGTGGCCCCGCCATGTGGAGGAGGGCAGCGCTCTCGGCAGGACGTCACCTTGAAGCAGGCACAGCTTAGTGGCACTCCGGCGCTACACGCGACCTCGTACCTGCGCCGTTACCGTCACTGCCACCTCATCCCCCCCACTGCAGCAGGTCGGACTTTGCCCCAGGCCATGAGCTGCCGGCAGCGCTCGGAATGATGAATGCGTGAGAGGAGCTCGCACACCGAAGGCAGCAGTTCGCAATGTGGGGCGCAGCGGCGTGGGGCAGGTACTGTAGATAGAGATCACACACAGAAGGCAGCAGGTAGCAATGTGAGGTGGCAGTGGGGGGCACCCTGAAATTAGCTTGCATACGGAAGGCAGCATTTGGTGTAAGGTGGCAGAGGGAGGCACCCTGGAATGAGCTCACACTCGGGCATGGCCGGCTCGGAGCAATCCACCCCTGTGCGGTTTACCGGGCAGTCACAGCTGGCCAAGAAGCCACCCTCTCCGCAACGCTTAGTCCCAGCTGCCCCAGCACCCAGCAGACACTGAGTGTGACAGCGCCACAGCGCCACCTGGCAAGCACTGAGCGCCATAGCGCCACCTGGCAAGCACTGAGCACAATAGCACTGTCTGGAGAGCACAGAGTGCCCTGGCACCTCGCACGCTAAAGTGCCACCTGGCGAGCACTGAGCGCCAGAGCGCCACCCTGTGTCACCCTCAGAATGACGGCGCCACCCTTGCGGTGCATAGGGGATAGTGGAGGCGCGGCGTGCACCGTGACAGCTCCTCATTGCAGGTGCCGTGCTTGCATCTGCCCCCGCAGCGCGGCGCAGCCAGCAAATTCCCCGATGGGTTGGTCACTGAGTCAACTGCCTGGCCCAAGGAGACTGTCGGCGGCTGGGCCTGCTGTTTGCCGCCGGTATTGCTGGTACTTTGCACCAATTTCGCCTCGCTTGGCTTCAGTTGTTTGTGGTGGAATACTATCGAATCTCGGACAGATGCCATGTTAGCTGATGTTCGCGTCGATGTCTCAGACCTCCCGGATCCGACAAGCCGGTGCATCTTCGGGACTGACTTTTGCTTGGCAAGCTTTGGCACAGTCGCTGATATTGGCGTTGATGTCTTGGAGCTTGTAGGTTGCACAAGCTTGTGTGCCTTCGGGGGGGTGATTTGCCTAGAAAGCTTTACAGCGGCTGATGTCCTCGTCTGTTGCACCTGTTTCATTTTTGGAATATTGTTTCGAGATCGCTCTTTCCGGTCAAAAAGCAGATTTCGAAACGTGCGTAAATCTAAAGCAGAGCCTTGTTGAGTCCGGGAGCGGAAGAGGCCCCTCTGCTCCGCGGATCCAGAGAACTCTGCGATGGAACGTTCGCGTCCCTCGCTTGCCAGAGGTGCGGTGCCCGGTTGCGGCAGTGGCGACTTTTCGTTCACTTGTCGCACTTGTGGCTGCGAACGCTGCGGAGCTTGTGGAGGCTTCGAGCTGAGCGCTGGCCGCGCAGAGCTCCTTTCCCGAGGACCCGCAGAGTCGGGGGCAAATCCTGGTGCAACCTGAACTATGCTCTCGCTCGTGCCTACCGTACCAACGTCCACGGGCTGTGAGCTATTTGGTGATGTCCGCACTTCTTTGTCAGCACTGTGCCTGACGTGTCCCTGTACTGTATCCGACGGTTGCCTGTGCATCCAAAATACCGAGAGCCATAGTACAATGACGAGCAAGATCATCGCGAGCTGTAGTGCATTTGAAGCCCTGTTTCATAGCACAGCTTATTCAGTTTGAAGTGCTGCCAATCGTGCAAACGCACTTCGATCCCTGTGTGAGGGCTCCTCCTCAAGGTCTCAGAAGCCATTAGATCGCATATGCCTCCAACACGGCCAGCGTGTCTGCCTGCGCGTGTAGGAACATGTGAAGATACCAGCGGGCCCTCAGTTTGAGCAGCGCTGTCATGGATGAGTGTCATACTGGGTACGCGCGCACCTCACCAACTTGTCCAAGAGTGAAACAGGAGCGGCGTCCCGATTCTGCCAAGATGAGAGCCACACATTTACTTCTCAATATGTGAGCATATATTTCTTGACGTGTGTCTCAGCACGTTCTTAATCAATTCAGCGACACACTACCTTGCTATTCCATCAGGGCTATATGACAACAGCATAAAACAGGCGTTAAGAACTGTATCGGTTCCTCTGGGTGGCTGGCCATCTGTCTCTCCGGCATTGTGTTGAGTGTCGACTGCGTTGGGGTCCTCGACGACAACCGGTTCAAGCCAACAATGAGAAAAAAAAAGGGCCTTGACTTACCGGGGATTTTACCTTGTCCGCATTCGTGTTTTGTATCGCACACTTCGAAAGTGTAGAGGACTCGCTGGCCATGGCGCGAGGAGGCACTCTTAAACGCGTAAGCCTAACCCTAGCTGTGGGCGGACAGCTGTTGGGAGCGGAATCTCCTGAATAATGGCAAAGTGATCATTTTTGGAGGCGGATTACTCGTGAAGGTATCGAGCAGATAGACCAACTTCAGTCAAGTGCATCAGTCATGCACCACGTTTCGACGATTTGGAGAACACAACTCGGAGAGGTTCTCACACACACCCCCTCTTGGCCCTAGCTATATGCGACTGCCATCAAATCAGAATATCTTCGAGACCCACGTCCGTATCTTCCTTGAAAAATGTAACTCACATAACTCATTTGACGCGCCTCCAAACCCCTAATATTTTTCGTGTAGCCTTTGATTGCAAAATGGTCAGCGAATATTTTTCACCGTATTTTTCCCCCTTTTATTATTGTATAATTTGGTTAGATATGGAAAATGCTAGGTTCTATGTGTGTCCTTTTTTTTACGTTGTTGGCAGCTAGCTAGATGTGGAAATTGAATACTAAGTGCAGAGCTCCACATCTCCGCAATGAATACTCGCTTTAAATTTGTTTGATTGGATCCTTCCTGGGTCAGATTGAGTGTCCGGTTGTAACAAGGTATTTTGGGGCGGACATCTGTCATCGATAATCGATGCAAAACTCACTCATCATGAAGATTGTAAAACACAATCGGAAGGATCGATTTCTACAGTGGATCACACATCTTATATTCAGATTACCGAGACGTCCATCTTATGGGAGCATCCGCAGACCCCAAACTGGGCCGCACTCGTCGGCTCATGCGATGGAGACCACGCCACGCGCAGGCGTGTCCCACCCGACCATTCGATTGTTCGCATTCTGATTTAGGCTCACGCGCTCACCCTCGCCGAGTGAACAGCTCGACGAGTAGGAGTTCCGAGCTAATCTGCTCTGAACGCTCAAGTCCGATTGATTTGCTGATTCGCAGTCCTCCAGTCTCCAGTTCGCGGTCCGGTTGATTTTCTGATTCGCAGAAAAGACTTCGCGATGCGAAGGAGTCATTTTTTTAAATTGTATTTTTTTGTAGTTTTATTTAATTTTAGGGGATTGCAAAAACGCATGCACATTAAAATTGAAGGAATTGTGGGCATGTTTATGTACCATCAATATCTAAACATCGTTTTGTTCTCAAGAAAGCTAGCTAAACTTCCGCATCCGCATTGGTACGACGGCTACCGCTGTAGCATTATCGAATTGATAATCGGAATCGTCGGCATCTGAAAACAATTGATATTTTGCCTCTTTGCCTGTCACAAGTCGTACTAATAAAGATACGACACTATATGACCATATTGCTCCTTTGGAAAAGCATGTGTCGGATGAGCATTCGCTTCGTTCGTGGTTCCAAGTTTGCATCGAAGGTCTCGGTGTTGGTATTGTAATGAGTCGGAGGGGATTTGAAGGCTACCTTCTTCTCCGGAAGCCCTTTCCCCATATGCTGCGACATCTTGTCGTTGCAACTCTTCGCACAGTAATAATATGCATAATGCAAATACTTCGTCACGCACAAGCGTGTGAGGGCCTTCGGTAAGTACAAAGGTTGTGACCACTCGTTGCGTTAGTTGAACATGGGAAGCATACCTACTACCATTGTCACGGGGAAGCTGAAATCCCCCCCCACTGTATGGGGGTCCAGCTTCTCCTAGTATCACCCCTTGCTGCGTCTATCACTGGTCGTGTGTCACCGTATGACACTCACCTGCTAGAAAGCTCACTCCCGTAATCCTTCTATCAGTTTTGTTATCACCGGTTTCCCCAGCCACTGCTTTCTGAGTCCCTGTTGCAGTGAAACTGTTATATCAAGGTATGGCTTACGCGAGGTCGACTTTACACAAAACTTCCGATTTTCTAGATCGTGAGATAAATGCGATTGAAGTGTGCTCTTAAGTATGGTTAAGTATGGGAGGTAACCGAGCGGTATCGGCCATAACTTTTCAATGCCTCGGTCAATTGTATACCCAGAGCGCGCAATATGTTTAGATTGGTTTAAGCGACATGTTTATCGAATAAAAATATTTTCCGAAGTTTTGTGTAAAGTCGACCTCGCGTAAGCCATACTTTGATATATCTTCACGAATATATATACCCATTTTCACCTGTTCTATCAGGTTATCGGTCCCACGCTTCACGTGAGTGGTGATTCCAGTTGGTTTGGCTCGCTTCGGTTCGTCCGATTCTAAAAACCGTCAACACCGTTTTATTTACCGTCAACATCGCAGCATAATTTAACTGCGAACCGTACTAGCGGCATTTTTCCGTCTCCGTTCCCTTTGCCGCTTCCGTTAACCGTGGTTTACCCTACCGACTGTGACTGGGAATCCGCGCACCGTTTCCGTCAACTTTGAGCATTCTGGATTATTTTTTACCCAACATGTCTCAACAGCGCCAGATCGGGCTCGCTGAGGCCCTCCGTTCAGCAAGGCGGGCTAGTGCCACGCCATCACCGTCACCCGTGGACTCCGTCCGGCGATGCTACGCCGGGTCCGACACGCCCGAGAAGAATTGTGTCAACCGCTTCTTTGCGTTCACGTCCATCGTCACTGCGGCCGTCTCCGCTGCCGTCCGAATTCTTCAACGACCCGTCAGTCCTTGCCTCCACCCCGGTGGAGGAAGGTAGGGAAGAAGAGTATTTGGAACAGCTATCTTACGCCTTCACGTACTCCGCCGACATCATCGCGGTTTTACGGCCTGGAGGCTACAACCCTAAACATGGCTATTCCCTCGACACCGAGACTGCTGACACCGACTTCGACGCCTTGATTGCGGCTTTCCGACATGTTTTGTACCCCGTGTCATTCCCCGAGTTCTCCAAGCTCCTCGACCTTGAGCACGACTACGATTACTACCACGTGGTGCTCAACGAGATCATTTTCACCGTCCTCCTCATCGTTTTTCGTGGTACGGCTCTGGCACTTAACACAGAGGCGGCTCGTTCCCACCCTGGGGACGGCCGTTACATCTTGCAGCGCCTCCGCTACGAGGTCGAGGGGGTCCCCGATTCCGACTCCGACCGTTTTTGGGTTAAGATGCGCTCGATCATCATCAACGAGCCCGACGACCCATCGCCGCAACTCACGGCAATCCGTACCCTTGGTGACAAGCACGCCAGGATCAACACCGACTACAGCGAGGCCAAGCGGGTGAAGGACCTTTGGCACATCCTCACCAACTCGGCCAAGCAATCTCCGTACGTCACCCCCTGTACGTCAACGTCATCCGCGATTTACGGGGTGGTGCACCTTACTCGTTCTCCACGCTATGCCTGCGGATCCGCACGGTATGGCGCGAGGAGCTCGCTTTCGCCACCCCTGTGAAGGACACCGGCTACACCGTGCCTTCTGGTGGTGGTGGTGGTGGGCGGGAGAATAAGCCGTCCCTCAACTCCGTTTCCTTTGACCGTAAGCCCGCCTACACCACCGTACCCGTCGGTGAGTGGAAGGCGGAACCCGTTGGCGCCATGGTGAGGCGCTGGGTAGGTGTCGGGTACCCCTGCATTCTGTGCTTTCGCATGTGGGGTGTTACCGATGCACACCCTGACACCCGTGGATGCTGCCCTTACATGTGTAAGGAGGCATTTGGCAGTGGGCGCGCGCCCGACACCGCGCTCCCCGCTGGGAAGCGGCCTCCGCCCCCAGATTTCGCTGCTGCCATCGCGGCCTTCCAGGCGGCGGATTGCCCTGCCGGCGGCCCTCCGGTGGTGCCAGCCCCCCAGTCTGACGCCCCGGCGGACGTGGCAGTCATGACGTTCGTTGCCCCCGTAATCGACCCATCACCACAGCTCGCCCCGTTATCCGCATCTACGGCTGGCGAGCCGATGGTGCCGTCTGCGGAGCCACCGCTTACTCAGCCGGCTCTGCACTTGGCATGCTCTGACCCCGACGAGGTACCCGAGGACCCCGATGACGACGCCGCCCTTCATGGCTTCACTGAAGAGGACTTCGATTGGCCGGCTTTCCGAGAAACTCCGTGGATTCCTTCGATCGTCACCAGCGCCAACACCAAAAAGACCGTAGAGCGGGACTAGCCCGCCTAGCCTGTTTATATGTCTCTTAGATGCCTAGGCAGCGCCCATGCACGGATGTGCTTCTAGCTGGGTTGGAAAAGGCCCCCTCGGCCTGGACACTAAATTGACATTGGGTTAGGGCTTAGGGTTTTCCTTGCTCTTGCATGACCACTCACACCTTCGGGGTGAGGTGGTGTCACGGGGAAGCTGAAATCCCCCCCCACTGTATGGGGGTCCAGCTTCTCCTAGTATCACCCCTTGCTGCGTGTGTCACTGGTCGTGTGTCACCGTATGACACTCACCTGCTAGAAAGCTCACTCCCGTAATCCTTCTATCAGTTTTGTTATCACCGGTTTCCCCCGCACTGCTTTCTGAGTCCCTGTTGCAGTGAAACTGTTATATATCATCACAAATATATATACCCATTTTCACCTGTTCTATCAAATTGGCACTACGACTACTCCATACATTATATTGTCATTCCCGTATGTCATCCTCTGTGGTCCGCTTGTGTCACCCGCCAAACTCAGTATATATTCCTATTATCTGAGTTTATCTTGGTTCGTTGTTTCACCGTCGGCAACGTTCCCTCTCGTGCGCTGCTGAGTTAGTGAGTTTCCAGCAACACGGTAACGCGGTGACGCCTGCCCAAAACGATGCCATGTCGGTTCAACATAGACGTCCTCCGCTCCACAAACTTCGATCAAAAAACTATTGCAAGTCAACTTACCTCCTCCTCGGAAATTTGACCCATCAATCATTCCATCGAAACAGGAAACATTTGAACGGGGATTGTTTCTCGTGAAGTATCTGCTAGGTATAGCACCCTTGAACCCCCTGCCCACCCACCTACTAAACTACTATTCGGTGCACTATGCCTGGAAACCGTCAGGTCACCGCGAGGGAGTTTTTCGCCGAGGCTCTTCTCGATGTACCCGTGGAAGTCCCGGCTGGCAGCTTCAATGCAGAGTGGAATAAAGCTAGCGTGCGCAGGGAACTGAATATTCCCGAATCGTTCGACGGTGAAGCCACTCAGTATATTAAAGGCAACGGTGGGCCTTCTACGGATCGCTGGAAGGTAGTCTGCGAAGACGGTGACGAGACTGACGAAGCGAACCCGTCGCTCCCGCACCGACCGGTAAGCTTGCAGTCGTTTATACGCTCACGGTATTATTCCGGGCTCTCGAAGTTTCCAGAAGTTCCCGCTCGGAATGTGGCCCACCCTCTAGCTGATGCTACACCCGCTGATTCTATGGACTTGGAACCCGAAGCTTCGTTGCATGGGATCGCAACGAACTCGACGAGTCCGTTATGGGAACAGGTTATTTAAAATATTTCCTCTTCTTCATCCCAGTGTTATTGCTGCCTATGTGGGCGCACTTGTCGCATTGCAAGGGCGCAACTCGATATGGGGATGGTTTTATTACGGGCAAGCGAAAAATGTCGGTGGGTATTTTCCTGCGTGTGGCTTGGCATATGGGTGTTTATTATTTTACCGAATCCTGGTCTTCGGCGTCAAGAATATCGGAACGCGACACCTGACCCTTTGAAATTTCTTCCCAACCACGACTTGACTGCGCTCACCACCTTATCGCGCCACGACTTCGAGCGCATTCTCTCCGTGTTCTCGCTACCTACCTATTGCCCGTCGACTCCATTCACTGCTTCCCATTCTGGCAGCGCTTGTGGTATTCCGGGAGGAACCCCTTCACCTGATAATCTCAGCGCCGTCCGACGTTTTTCGACGCGTGTAACGAACGTTGGGCTAGCGTATTCATTCCTGGTACGACCTTTCTATGCTCGGATGAGAGTATGCCATGTTAAGTGGTTGGGGCGTTTTCGTATGCCGGGATGGCTGAAGGTTGGCAAGAAGCCTGATTCCATTGGCCACGAGCTCACGGACCCTCGCGTGTGGGATGTGCAAAGTCCTATTCCGCTTCGAGCTACAAGAGGGTAAGATCTCCGACAACCTGAAGAAATACGTCAACCTCTACTATGGCGCGACGACTGCCCTGGTATTGCGAATGTTGGAAGGCTTGAAAGGTGTAGGAGTCTCCACTCTTGCTCTTCTCTTATTTACGGTTTCGGACTTATACTATTCTACACTTATTAAACGACCGCACGAGGTATGATTACGCTTGGTCAACTATAAGACTTCGGTTTCGTAAATCTATATAGTTATGCTTTTGCTTTCATGTGCATGCTTTCAATACACAATATACAGCGGTTACGGCTCTTTACTTTTATGTTATACTTTTCAGTTCAGTTCTCATCCCCGAAACTGGTTACACTTAGAGTTCTTATGCATTCAGGAACTCTCTCCATAACTCAGCTGTACCACTTTAACAACTAATCTCCTAAGTATTCCTAAATATTCCTAAGAATCTCCTAAAATCTCCTAAACATGTCATATGAACACATACTTAAGTATAAACTCGTACTGTATGTTAACATTGGGTTCTCCTAAAGTTGGGTAATTAGTGATTGGACGAGAGTATATATAAACTTGGTATAATTCAAAAGTTAGGAACATGACACAATATAAACCGATGACACATTTAAATACGCAGCTATGTTATTGGTCCAATGTTTAGGAAACCCTAGGCATCGTGCTTTGCTATTGGCTAGATGTTTAGGAAAACCTAATATGTTGCTATTTTATTGGCCCGATGTTTAGGAAAACCTAATATGCTGCTATTTTATTGGCCCGATGTTTAGGAAAGCCTAGGTATTGTGCTTTGCTATTGGCTAGAAGTTCACGAAAACCTAATATGCAGCTATGTTATTGGTCCAATGTTTAGGAAACCCTATGCACTGTGCTTTGCTATTGGCTAGATGTGTAGGGAAACCTAATATGCAGCTATGTTATTGGCCCAATGTTTAGGAAACCCTATGCACTGTGCTTTGCTATTGGCTAGATGTTTAGGAAAACCTAATATGTTGCTATGTTATTGGTCCATTGTTTAGGAAACCGTAGGCACTATGCTTTTCTATTGGCTAGATGTGTAGGGAAACCTAATATGCTGCTATTTTATTGGTCCAATGTTGGGGAAACCCTAGGCACAGTGTATTACAATTGGCTAGATGTTTAGGGAAGCCATTGGTCCATAAATACAGTATGAGAAAGTCCTACACAGGTCCACGCCGCATACAAGTATTAGGCTATTGTTCAGCAGTTCAGCCATGGTTCAGCCAATCAATGCTATCTAGCTGGGCCAGGCGATGCTGGAAGCCGATGCACGACACGCGTGCCGCGCTTGGTAAAGTGAATCGGGTGGTCTCATTAGTAAAAGCCCGTGCGTACTTGATGAAATAGGTGCATGACGTGGTAGTGTGTACTGCCAGGGAGATCTTGAAACATGGCCTTGGAGAGGATGGCGGCACATGGTACGATGAGCTCTACACAATCCTTCTTGTTTACCACTGTTACCCCTTGCTTTGTACGGTACTCGTCCTGGATCTCTCTGTACGCAACGACCAGGAATATGACCTGGTCACAAAGAAAGCAGTTGTTATACTATATCCAGAAAAAGAATAAACACATCCATTCGGGTCGCAGCATCCGTGCTGCCACAAATACAACGAAAGTTGGGAAATCGAGGGTTATGGCGTCGCCATCGCACCCGATGTCCGAGTTCCACAGCTGGGCATCATCCGCGCCGGGAGAGAGTATCATCGAGCGGTGCTCCGCGTATTCCACACCAGGATCACCCCCCTCTTGAGGCGGCTCTACAGGTGTACTCGCTGACGGCGAAAGCAAGGCACCTCCGACGGCCTGATCGATACGTTCGGCCAGCGCTGCCGTCCAGAAGTCAAGTCCTGTTCGAGCATCCCGCCGGGCCCGTTGCTTGCAGGACTCCGGGTTACGCATCCAACGTTCTATAGTACATTGCGGCGCGAAGTAATAAAACCAATCCCGTGGACGGAGCTCATCTCGACCATCGCTAGTACGTATGACCTCAAACCGTTTCTCCTTACACATGCGCACCGGCGCACCGTCGGAGTTGGTTTCCCGTATGGTGTCACAGGTCTGGTTCTTGTCCCATGAGCTTCGGTCGTCGCGAGGGGGGTAATGTCGGCGCCAATTCACGCATACATGCACGGCGTGGTCCATGTGTGACCCGGTCTTCAGAAACTTCCTCATTCTATATAGACTTGACGGAAGATTGCACTTTCCAGGCCCCCCCATGAGCATGATCAAAACCTTCAAAAACCTGTCGAATGCAGGCCTCGACCAATGTTGCGCCCTTCGCAACTCCATGAAGTAGCAAACCGCCTCGCCCACCGTCAAGTGGTCGGCGTCGGTATCGCCCACGAGTAACGGGTCGCCTGGCGCCACATCTGTGTTCCACTCCTCCTGGTCAGGTACGACGTCGTTCACGTCCGATTTCGTAGGCAGGAATTCCTCCAGGTTCGAGCCGGCCTCGTTCCACAGATCTTCTTCCTCGCAGTTGTGCTGGCTAAATATCTACATCCAATGGCAAGTAAACCCAGCCAGCAAGCCAGACCGTCAGTATTTTGGAGAGAGTCTGCTAGAAATGTGGCAATCCATGACAAACAAAGATACCAACCCGCGCAAAGGAAACAAGAGAGCGCTAGCAGATTTCGAGGCATTCCCCGATGGGTGGCATATCGATGGGTGACGTGGCAAATACCTGCAGAATTGTGCTTTTCGTGACATCCGCCTCCGGCTCAGGGGCATCCGCCGCTGCAGCAAGCAATTTCTGCACATCGACATCCTCCTCATCTGAGTCAAGATAGTCCAGTGTAGACACGGGGTCACCTTGCACCACACCCTCGTCGAGTTGAATCTTCACCTCGGAAGGGACTCCATGTACACCGTGCATGCCGCTGTCCGGGAAAGTCATGCTTGTGAACACGGATGGTTCAATATCGTGTAGGGTAGGTCCTGTACATGGTAGGGAAGTCACACGATACCTCGTGTCCATGCATCCCCCATGGTCCCTAAGCCATGCATCGATTATTCCCAGAAGGTTCTTTTCGGCGGCCGAGGGAGGGCCTCGACATGCTTCTACGAGTTTCAGTTGTGTGCGCATTGTGCGTCGTATGCTGGCGCGGGTGCTTGCGGATCGCTGCACCATTTGTTCCACCTCGTCCTCCGTGAACGACACCGATGCCCAGTTAAACCAGTCCTTCTGTCCTGCGCACATGCCACAGTTATACCCAATTCCGGGACGATTTAGATGCATTTCTTATAGACAACTTGTGCATGTTCGGCGTGCCATCAGCAGGTTTATTGATCACTGCAATTGTCATCAGAAGGCGCAGCACATATGCGACGATCATTTCGCAAGGAACAGCAGGTTGTGAAATGGAAGTAAGCGTGCTTCTTCCGCCCTGGCATCTCCTTGCATCTCCTTGCATCACCTGGGTACATTCGTATCAGAAAAGGATCGAGTTCGGGTTTTGTACTTGCTATTCACACTGCTAAACCGAATGGTTGTTGATTCCGCCAGGAGTAAACCTAGCAGGCTGCCAACTCCATATCGCATGGACGGCACCTCCCGGTGCACTACAGATCAAAACAATTTGAAATGAAATTGTTATTAACGTTCTTGTTTCCGCCAGGAGTAAACCCAGCAGGCTGCCAACTCCATATCGCATGGAAGGCACCTCCCGGTGTACTACAGATCAAACCAACCTGAAATGAAATTGTTTTTAACGTTATTGTTTCCGCCAGGAGTAAACCTAGCAGGCTGCCAACTCCATATCGCATGGAAGGCACATCGCGGTGTGCTACACATCAAAACAAACAAAAACCCAATGTCGCGTCAGCGTACATCACAAATAAACATCGACGATATCTGGCGTCTTTCCAAACTTGCTCTTGTTTCTACGGCGCTTGTTGTCCTCCCATGCGGGTGCTGCCGGCGGGTGCCGCCGTCCTGAAATTACGAGTGCGCAACGCTGGAATCCGGTCTGCGCTGAAATTACCACGGCACTCTGCCAGGGTCCAGGTGCGCTCTACACCGGCCTCGTCCATCCACCCAACCTCGTAGTTTCGTTTCACCCGGACAGCGGGCACGATTTTAAGATTCGTCTCAATCAGCTGCTCCCACGTCCAAGACTCCACCGTAAAGTCACGCGCACGCTTGGCTCAAGTCGACAACCCTGTTGAGGGGATACCATGGCACCATCGGCCTTACACCGACCTTGTCTACAACTCTACACCCCCCTCCAACTGAACGGCCACACGACAAACGACTCTCCCTCCCATGACCTCCCATCATCCGCCCCCTCCCACGAGCTGCGTACACAGGCTGGGTGTGATCCCATAAGTGCAATGCTGGCGCGGGTAAAATAGAGGGTGCGCCTGCGCATGACGTGCGTGAGCCGAACGCCCACCAACCCGACCTTGTCTACAACTCTACACCCCCCTCCAACTGACGACGGCCACACGACAAACGACTCTCCCTCCCATGACCTCACATCATCCGCCCCTCCCACGAGCTGCGTACACAGGCTGGGAGTGATCCCATAAGTGCAGAGCTGGCGCGGGTAAACTAGAGGGTGCGCCTGCGCATGACGTGCGTGAGCCGAACGCCCACCAACCCGACCTTGTCTATGACTCTACACTCCCCTCCAACTGAACGGCCACACGACAAACGACTCTCCCTCCCATGACCTCACATCATCCGCCCCTCCCACGAGCTGCGTACACAGGCTGGGTGTGATCCCATGCGTGCAATGCTGGCGCGGGTACACTAGAGGGTGCGCCCGCGCATGACGTGCGTGAGCCGAACGCCCACCAACCCGACCTTGTCTACAACTCTACACCCCCTCCAACTGACGACGGCCACACGACAAACGACTCTCCCTCCCATGACCTCACATCATCCGCCCCTCCCACGAGCTGCGTACACAGGCTGGGTGTGATCCCATAAGTGCAATGCCGGCGCGGGTAAACTAGAGGGTGCGCCTGCGCATGACGTGCGTGAGCCGAACGCCCACCAATCCGACCTTGTCTACAACTCTACACCCCCCTCCAACTGACGACGGCCACACGACAAACGACTCTCCCTCCCATGACCTCACATCATCCGCCCCTCCCACGAGCTGCGTACACAGTCTGGGTGTGATCCCATGCGTGCAGAGCTGGCGCGGGTAAACTAGAGGGTGCGCCTGCGCATGACGTGCGTGAGCCGAACGCCCACCAACCCGACCTTGTCTACAACTCTACACCCCCCTCCAACCGACGACGGCCACACGACAAACGACTCTCCCTCCCATGACCTCACATCATCCGCCCCTCCCACGAGCCGCGTACACAGGCTGGGTGTGATCCCATAAGTGAAGAGCTGGCGCGGGTAAACTAGAGGGTGCGCCTGCGCATGACGTGCGTGAGCCGAACGCCCACCAACCCGACCTTGTCTACAACTCTACACC
The DNA here is from genome assembly GCA_001247695.2 of Cymbomonas tetramitiformis. Lineage (NCBI taxonomy): Eukaryota > Viridiplantae > Chlorophyta > Pyramimonadophyceae > Pyramimonadales > Pyramimonadaceae > Cymbomonas > Cymbomonas tetramitiformis. Next base: position 41 of record LGRX02004520.1, on the reverse strand, counting down.
CCCCTCCAACTGACGACGGCCCCACGACAAACGACTCTCCC
>LGRX02004518.1:0-20498 GCA_001247695.2 Cymbomonas tetramitiformis | reverse complement strand
CTCTATGACGGTCGAGTTTTCCCCGAAAATCGATACCGTTTTTGACTTAGTCGCGTAGACCTCCCACGAGTGCGAGCCACGGGCTGTCACCCCACTATTCTGCCACCACTCTACCCCCCCACCCCTCTGGGTAATCTTGGGGATGTCCTGTGGTGCATTTGAGTACCTTGCACGCCCTTAGACCTCAAGGGAATCACTCCAGAGCGGCCCATCTGCTCACCTACCCACCACACCGAGGACCCCCTCTGGACCTCTATGACTAACCCCCGAAATTCCTGCAAAGGTTTTGCAGACTCTTCTCGCCCCCCTTAGCCCCCCGGCATGCAAATTACCCCAAGGTACCTGCTTGACCCCTGTGCACCGAAATATGGCCATTGGGCCTACGCTACAGCTCGCACAATTGGAGGGCAAACCGTCATAGAGATATCGGGGGCCAATCACCTTTAATTTCAAGGGGTCTACGGCCACCCCAGGGCCCAAGGGGGGTCGACTGGACCTCCACAGGGCTTAGTAGATAAGTTATGATGATTTCCTACCGGGGATGCCGATTTTGAAGTTGGGTCGATATCGGGGGCCAGTCACCTTTAATTTCAAGGGGTCTACGGCCACCCCAGGGCCCAAGGGGGGTCGACTGGACCTCCACAGGGCTTAGTAGATAAGTTATGATGATTTCCTACCGGGGATGCCGATTTTGAAGTTGGGTCGATATCTGTATGACGGTCGAGTTTTTTTCCGAAAATCGATACCGTTTTTGACTTAGTCGCGTAGACCTCCCACGAGTGCGAGCCACGGGCCGTCACCCCACTATTCTGCCACCACTCTACCCCCCACCCCTCCGGGTAATTTTGGGGATGTCCTGTGGTGCATTTGAGTACCTCGCACGCCCTTAGACCTCAAGGGAATCACTCCAGAGCGGCCCATCTGCTCACCCACCCACCACACCGAGGACCCCCTCTGGACCTCTATGACTAACCCCCGAAATTCCTGCAAAAATTTTGCAGGCTCTTCTCGCCCCCCTTAGCCCCCCGGCGTGCAAATTGCCCCAAGGTACCTGCTTGACCCCTGTGCACCGAAATATGGCCATTGGGCCTACGCTACAGCTCGCACAATGCAGCTGAATCACTACCCCTGGGCTTCCCTCCAGAATTGGAGGGCAAACCGTCATAGAGTTATGGTATGGTGGGGATGGTGCTGGTGGACTGCTGCTGTGACATCGGGGAAAGGGATAGGTGTAGGTGACTAATATTTTTATTATCCCGGACGGCCCAAATCGGCCCCCGGCTACCAAATAATCTACGGTGTCTCCTACAGTACAAGCGGGAAAATACTTAACACTATAATGACATCATACCATAAAAACTTGGAACTTGAAATGATGCCAATTGAGAATGACGTTGCCCTATATCTCGAGGCAGAAATTAAAGTAAACCAAACAAAGTTCACGATAACACCATGGATGAAAAATAAAGAATCTATCCAAACTACCGGGAAACTTAAATTGTTGAGATTTGCACACGGCACATCGTGCTGAAATCTGTATAGGTAGCCCTGACCAAGAGTCCCGGTGCAGGCCCCTATGACAGACTCCTAGGCCAACACTGCTGACTGATCTATAGCTCTATGACGGTCGAGTTTTTTTTCTGAAAATCGATACCGTTTTTTACTTAGTCGCGTAGACCTCCCACGACTGCGCACCACGGGCTACCACCCCACTATTCTGCCACCCCTCCACCCACCACCCCTCCGGATATTTTGGGGCATGTCTTGTGATGTATTTGAGTAGCTCGCACGCCCGTATACCTCAAGGGAATCACTCCATAGCGCCCCCTCTGTTCACCCATCCACCACACCGATGACCCCCTCTGGACCTCTATGACTAACCCCCCAAATTCCTGCAAAGGTTTTGCAGGTTTTTCTCGCCCCCCTTAGCCCCCCGGCGTGCAAATTACCCCAAGGTACCTGCTTGACCCCTGTGCACCGAAATATGGCCATTGGGCCTACGCTACAGCTCGCACAATGCAGCTGAATCACTACCCCTGGGCTTCCCTCCAGAATTGGAGGGCAAACCGTCATAGAGATATCGGGGGCCAGTCACCTTTAATTTCAAGGGGTCTACGGCCACCCCAGGGCCCAAGGGGGGTCGATTGGACCTCCACAGGGCTTAGTAGATAAGTTATGATGGTTTCCTACCGGGGATGCCGATTTTGAAGTTGGGTCGATATCTCTATGACGGTCGAGTTTTTTTTCCTGAAAATCGATACCATTTTTGACTTAGTCGCGTAGACCTCCCACGACTGCGCACCACGGGCTACCACCCCACTATTCTGCCACCCCTCCACCCACCACCCCTCCGGGTAATCTTGGGGCATGTCTTGTGATGTATTTGAGTAGCTCGCACGCCCGTATGGGGGATCCCACCGCGTCCGAAGGCTTCGACCACCTTACGTTCTCGGGAAACAGCACTCGCCTTCTTGAAGGAGTTGCGGGGAGTCACCCGGTGGGGCGATGGGCATAAGCATTTGTTGCGCACCTCAACCGCCTCCAACGGCGCAAAATACGCAAAGCACCTCAAGGCGCATGAGGCTTTGAAGGCTTTCGAGTCCAAGTTGTTGGCGGTATTGTCCTCTTGGCCTCGCGATGATGGTGAAGTCGACAATGCGCTGCAGGACATTGTGTCCAAACTGACTATCATCATACGGGAATGCACTGCGCAATCCATAGAACCTCGGGTACGTATTCAATGTTGGTGTGATATGAGTTCCACATGTCACAGGTATGTTGAATATATGTTACAAACGTATTGATTCGTACGTGCATGATATGGAGTATTTGAGAGAGCAGACCAGACTTTTCTTTGAGGACTTGGAAGCGAATGGTCCTCCACAGTGGCTTGCAATCAACACCCATAAAATCTGGCACTGGGCCGATCTGCTCCTGCGATTCGGACCTGTGCGTGAATAATAATAATAAAACATTTACGCTAGCAAAGGGGACAAAGTCCTGAGAGTGCGGTATCCCTGCAAAGCAGGCTAGTGAAAACACCAGGGGCTACTCCCTCTACTATAGCGCGCCCACAAAGGGGCTCAACCCACTTTTCAGCAGGGTGACATCTAGAGAAAAAGCTAGGTGCTAAGCAAAAAACTCTAGAAGATGGAGAAGCAGCCATGGCCGGGTGAGTGGAGGGGAGGCTGAATCTGAGCGGTGGGGAGGGAAGTCGAAGAATTAAGGGGGTATTTGGAGACGTTGAGGAAGGGGTCAGGTGCGGGGAGAGGGGGGTGGTGTGGGAGGGGAGGGGAGGGAGGGCCCCTCCCCTAGGGGACGGGGAACCATCTTGTATTGCAAGACTTTTGAAAATTACTGCAGAAGGGTTTGAAGAAAGTCGTTTGATTGCTGCACAGCTTCTGTTTCTGTCATGGTCTCACTGCTCGAGATGTCAACTGTATGCGGGTCAGTGTTTAAAATGGTAGTGGTGTTTAACAGAAACACGTCTCGCCTATTTTTGGTGTGTTGCCTACAGATTCTAGAAAGTTTTTTAAGGAGAGGTTTAATCTTGCCACGGGGAACACCTATCGTGTTGAGGACAGTACCAAAATGAGGAGGGAGGTATCCCATGAGTGTAAGTACTTTGGGCCATTTCACGGTGCTTATGAAGGGCTTTGAATTTGCGTTGGTGATCGTCGTGTCATGGTGACCACCATGATAATGCTCAGCATCACTCTGATGATAGGGAGGGTCTTGAGTGGGTCATGGGCAAAGCGAAGAAGAAGTACTTTGTCGCTTTCGTTCATAACTTCATTCCAAATATCAGGGCTGACTCCTGTGTATTCTAGCCTCTTCTCCGTGACTCTGGACTTAGGAAGGACATTGAAGAACCATCTGGCAATCTTTTTCTGTGTAGGCCTCCAATCAAAGGCTGGTTGAGTATCACTGGGTGCACTGTCTATAGCTATGATAACGACATCCGAAAAGTCATCCTTATAGCATCCGCCACCTGGAAGAACGTAGGGGTCATCACCCGTCCAATAACCATGTGGGATAAATGGAATAGTGTTATGCGGGAATCTGAAAACAAGTTTAAAGCCTTTATCAAACCATCTTTTTTGGTTTTTGAGAGACAGCGGAAGAATCCATGTTCCTGAAAATCCAGGGACGGTGTTGGCCGCTTTATGTCCCATTTCCAAGGTAGTCATAACCGCCAACGATTTGCCCTTATCCTTCCCATCAAAGGGGGGATTTCCGTAAACGATTCTGCCAATGCCTGTTAACGGGTCCACGTAGGCATCCCAAGCGAGACCATCAAAGCCGATTTTCCCATGATGGCAGAAGGGCCTGAGGGTTTTTTTCATTCTTGTGGTGGGTATGCATCTTCTCGAGTGAATTCTAGGGTGGGCATTTAGTGGGTTGGAGAAAAGTTCACAGCCGTTTTTGTCAAGGTTTCTGTCATCCACCAAAATATCTAAGAGGCTTCTTCTGATTGCGTAGCAGTTTTTAGGATCTCCCGATTCAAACTTACATGCATTGAGTGCTTCATGAATATCGTGTGCCCTATTCGAGTACTCCGCAAGTGAGCATGGGACTGCTTTGTTGGAAAGGCGGTGCCAAGCCAAAAGTTTCCAAAACTCTTTCTTTTGGACATATTGGAGTTCGGGATATTTAATTGTTCCCGTAACATGGTCCACTTCGGGCTTAGCGGTCACAGCAATGGTATTCTTTTTTGAACTTGATGGACGGTACATGCTAGCTTCCGGGAGAGCGTGTAAGTATAATTCCTCATTCATTTCCTGTCTTAGATCAGCAAGTGGAAAAAGTTTCGATGGTTGTGTTTTGATGTATGTGGTACATTTTCCAGGGTTTAGTAGTTTAGGCTTTTCTGAGATTTCTTCAGCAATGATTCTCCTTAGTTCGCTATCTTGGGTTGTTCTAAGACTATTCAAACTATTATTATGTCCTGTGCATTCAAGTTGGATGTGTTCGAAGGTACATTTTGTATTCTGTTGGCAGTAGGGGCAGTTTTCAGTTTCGATTTTCCCCAGTTTAAATAAACGTGCTGGAGAGGCTTGGAGACCCAGGAGTTCTCTGCTTCTAGAAGCTGTGAAAGCTTTAGGTGTTATTTTGGAAATATCTTTAGTGGGGGTGGTGTTATTCTCGTTGAGCATTCTCAAGTACTTCCCTTGAGACTGTAGAGTTCTCCAATTATGATAGTGTGATAGTCGTTGAATTCTTTTAATGTGACTGCGGATATCACCTAAAATAGGAACCTCAAAAAAGAATAAAGAGAAGGGCAGTTCCTCAGCAGGGTCGTAGCGGGAGATGTCTAAACAGCCCCCTCTGAATGATGCTCTTTTAGCAGTACGGTCCACTCTGTCATTTCCAGATTTCAGTTTTTGGAATGCTTGGTTTCAGATTTTTTAAGTCGGTCAATTTGCTCTGCGTAAGATTTTCATATTTCAGTTTTTGGCTAATTTTGCTCCACCTTAGATTTCCAGATTTAAGTTCTTGGAATGCTTGGTTTCAGATGTTTACATCGGTCGATTTGCTTTGCGTCAGATTTGCATATTTCAGTTTTTGGCTAATTTTGCTCTACGTTAGATTTCCAGATTTCAGTTTTTGGAATGCTTGGTTTCAGATGTTTTACATCGGTCAATTTGCTTTGCGTTAGATTTTCATATTTAAGTTTTTGGCTAATTTTACTCTGGGAATTCCCGTTTTGCAGATTCCATGTGTTCTATATGGAAGTTCCCATTCCCATTCCCAGTACCCCTCCCCCTGTGTGAAACGAAACCTGAGTTGAGGTATTTCAAACTTGAGTTATGAGGAAAAATAAGGTTTTTTCTAAAATTCCCACTGGGAATTCCCGTTTTGCAGATTCCATGTGTTCTATATGGAAGTTCCCATTCCCATTCGCAGTACCCCCCTCCCCCTGTGTGAAACGAAACCTGAGTTGAGGTATTTCGAACTTGAGTTATGAGAAAAAATAAGGTTTTTTCTAAAATTCCCACTGGGAATTCCCGTTTTGCAGATTCCATGTGTTCTATATGGAAGTTCCCATTCCCATTCCCAGTACCCCCGTGTGAAACGAAACCTGAGTTGAGGTATTTCAATCTTGAGCTATGAGAAAAAATAAGATTTTTCTAAAATTCCCACTGGGAATTCCCGTTTTGCACATTCCATGTGTTCTATATGGAAGTTCCATTCTATTCCGCACCCTGTGAAACGAAACCTGAGTTGAGGTATTTCAAACTTGAGTTATGAGAAAATATAAGGTTTTTTCTAAAATTCCCACTGGGAATTCCCGTTTTGCGGATTCCATGTGTTCTATATGGAAGTTCCCATTCCCATTCCCAGTACCCCCCCCCTGTGTGAAACGAAACCCGAGTTGAGGTATTTCAATCTTGAGTTATGAGAAAAAATAAGGTTTTTTCTAAAATTCCCACTGGGAATTCCCGTTTTGCAGATTCCATGTGTTCTATATGGAAGTTCCCATTCCCATTCGCAGTACCCCCCTCCCCCTGTGTGAAACGAAACCTGAGTTGAGGTATTTCGAACTTGAGTTATGAGAAAAAATAAGGTTTTTTCTAAAATTCCCACTGGGAATTCCCGTTTTGCAGATTCCATGTGTTCTATATGGAAGTTCCCATTCCCATTCCCAGTACCCCCGTGTGAAACGAAACCTGAGTTGAGGTATTTCAAACTTGAGTTGCAAACGAATATATACATTTAATATTTTTAATCCAAAATTTAATGATGTCATGCATACTTGCGTGGGAGTTCCTAGACTGACAGAAGGTCCTAGGAGGAATTCCCGACGGGAATTCACGTATTCACAATCGGGAAAATATCCCCTTGATTGGCCATTTCTCGCATGTGTGTGTGTGTGTGTGCGGCAATCATTGTAATCTCCGCACACACATATCTTGCACACATTACTATATTGCTGCTAAGTATTCATGATTTGTCATGTAGATGTACACAGCATTCATGCAGTTCAAACTCTTGATTGCAAATAAGTATACAAATCTGACAGTGAATACATTGCAATATCTCAGCAGTCATCAAAGTATTGTGTGGCATGCTGCATTATAGTCATCATGCGTCCATTCATGAGTATCCCTGCGAGTATACACTTATTTTGCAGAGGATATTGACGCGCGCATATGATGCGCAGATGCTTATCGCAACTATATTGACATCGTCATCATAAAACTGCAAAATGACTGTCGTGCGCTGCAAGTGATTTATTACAATCGTGCGCGCTGTTGATGAAGAGCACATATTGTCGCCATATACTTAGCACATGATACGAGTGCTAATTTGCGCGCGGATAATGATTCCGCTGATGTTTTCCGTGCCCGCATCTCATACTGCGTAATTCTTACAGCTGCGAATCATTCCTGCGCGTACATATGATTGCCGCGCATACTTCTCGCTGCGAATCATTCCTGCGCGTACATATGATTGCCGCGCATACTTCTCGCTGCGAATCGCTTTTGCGCGCATATGTGATCACAGAGCATTTGTATGCCGCATGCACACCTTGATGCGCAGTGTATACGACGCTCAGCTGTTGTGTACGATTCTGCGAATGCGACGATTATCCTCGCGCTCTCTATTCGCTTTTGCAGCGGTCGGATATATGCAGTATATCAAATATTCGTGCTTATTCGATTGCGTCGCCAGATATGCTTTGTGCTCCGCAACCTGTAAACACAAAATTATTGATATCTACGCGCTGCACTCACACTTGAGTTCTCGTTTCTCGCCTTAACGATTAGAATACCAATGATAAGGTAGCTGTCGCTAGCCTTAAGAAATATATGACATAATAGATAGTGCAAGTGTTTATTGAACAGTAAACACACGCACAGCTTATTAGCGGGTGATGAGTGCAGACTTCGTCAGAAGATACTGCTCTAGCACAACGCTAGCTCATCTATACCGAATGCCTCCCATCTCACAGATGGTACCGCTATTGGGTTGTGAACCTGAGGCATTGGTTGAACGACTGATATCGGCAGAACGAATGATGCGTTCGCCCTATGATACCCGCATGCTTGTTCCGCACATGCTAGAAGCGAAGATGATTTCTTCTCCGAACCGTTCGGTACTTCAAGATAGTATCTTGCTTCGCCATCTTCGAGTCCGACTTACGGCCTCTCGATGACAGGTGTCATTCAAGTCTTTCCTTGAATAAATGACAGATGATGTGACTTATCATCTCGATGACATGTATAGTCATAGTCGACCGTACTGACGACTGTCTGTCATTATAATATATGACATGACTCGACATGACATGACATGGTATGACATGTCTGACACGTATGACATGTATGACATGTATGACACATGTGTCATCGGTCATAACCCTGACACCTTTTGTCCTAGTCTTCGCTCTGATTGTGGCCTAACCAATACCATCACACGAATAATATCAGAGTATAAAAGGGAAAATGAAGAGTCATCATGAATACAAGCTGCGAAGGGATCAGGGATGGCAGCGTAACCTACATGGCGACTTGAATACAATGTCAAGAGTGCCAAGCAGCGTGAAAAAAGATGCGTGAATATCCTCGCCTTTTTCCTGGAACGTGAACAGCTAATGGAGAATATGATGCGACTTCAGATGCTTGGCGTGAAAAATATACGTTGCTGAATAAAAAATTACCTTTCCTGAGCCCCCAGAGGCGCACCTGTCACTTATTGAACCTTAAGGGACCATAACGAGAGGTAAACGCTTTATCGAACTACTTTTAACTGAAGACGAAGGCGAAAGTCATGGGTGGCGCGAATCAAGGCTTAACGAAATCCTGCCGTATGAGGAGTGACGTTGACCGTGACCTCGTGCGGTGTTATGGGGTGAGACTTCTAGAGAGCAATTTAGGGAGAAAAAAGGGAGGAAGGGAACTAGGATATCTTTGCGCAAAACTGTTGAAGATACGCGGAATGCGGGAAAAATAGCCAGCAGCTGCAAGTAAACGGATACTTACGGGGCAGGCGATTTTTTAGCAGTTCGTTCAAGTTTGGAAACCCTAACGATTACTTGGAGAGAAAATATTTTCCCACGATATGAATGGGCACTGTCTCTGGGTGTCAGAGAATTTATAGAAATACGTATAAATCGTTTATAAATGGGAACGAATACATTTGGAATGGAAGGGGAATGAATTACATAATGATTGCCACATACAGATTGTCGTTTCTGGATATTGGGGGAAAAAGGTGCGTAAGATAAAAACGATGAATGAACCTCTGCTCCTTATGATTTGGAACCTGCCCAAATTACCTTACTACCTCTGACCTTTATCGTCTTGGCACCAAGTAAATTACCTTACTACCTCTGACCTTACCTCTGACCTTTATCGTCTTGGCATCAAGTAAATTACCTTACTACCTCTGACCTTTATAATCTTCACCCAAACCAAATTACCTTACCTTACCTTACCTTACCTTACCTTAGTCAATCAGCAGCAGCAGCAGCAGCAGCAGCAAAGCTCGAATCCCAACGGGCGATACAGTCGAATGTTCCATCTCACGATCGCCAGACGCTAACGATGACAGCGCCACAACAGTCGCGTGTATGTACCACGACGCCACCCACGCGTTATGGCATGGCATGCTGGGAAGCAAAAAGCAAAGCACTGTCGCGCACATGATCCTGCGGTCATATGGTGTAATGGCGATATCCATGTTAACATCGCATGGTAATTAATCGTGCTGTCCAAAAAGATCGACGCCTAGTGGAGATCGCATATTTGTGATCGACAGCGCCTAGTACCTTAGTCAATCAGCAGCAGCAGCAGCAGCAGCAGCAGCAGCAGCAAAGCTCGAATCCCAACGGGCGATACAGTCGAGAGAGAGTCTTCGTTGGCCTAGCTTATCAGTGACATACAATACCATCCACCGAAGGCACATACCGTAACATGCGATGACCCGCGCACACATATATATATATTCAAGTCGGTAATAGTATACGATGTATTATATGCATTGTAAGGATACCTCACATACACAAACTGTATGTAAACATGCTTCGTACGTATGCGATGACCCGAATCCCCTTCACGCAGAATGTATGCGTCCCGATGTTTTCCGGGGCCCGCTGTATAGTGGGTGCACCATGTCATATTTAAAATGCTCAGGCCATATCCTTGGCTCCGGCGCATGGTAGATTATCAATTGAGCGTAATTTATATGACACCCTACCTAGGATGAGTACGTGATGGTGTATTGCGATAACGCGTTGCGAAGATACCGGGTTGGTTATTTACGGCATGCATTGCGAAGATACGAGCAGGTCCTACATTAATTAATTACATACAACAGTTGTGTACATTAACCTGACAAAACAGGGAACTCGACGGCACATTTGCATTGTTTATTGGTACAATGTGCTGACGCAGTGCCACCAACGGCCATAATTTATATGAGCTACATATTCTTCCATCGTTGCATACAATCCAGTATCATCCGCCTGTGTAAACGACCAATCTGAACCCAAAGCTCAGCTCATATAGGACCGCACACATACAATACGCCTATCGTACATACAGTAGCGGCTTGTTTGTATAAGTGGTCAGTGCGGCAACTATTGCCGAGATATCATAATTGTACTATATACACACACGCAGTAAACGATATGTTCCTGACGACCATGCGCAAGTTCTACTTCGAAAAAATATTTTCTAGTAAGGGTACGCGTCATCGAAACTACGTCTCTCTACATGCATATGTATTCATAACACGACACGCGTACGAATCGTCACGTGATGCATGCTGATGCTATAATCTGAATACGGGGCGACCTTCGCTCATACCTATGTGTGTTTCATACTGTGAATCGCTTCGTGTGATGAAGCCTTGTATGCCCCGTCACGCTGGGACACGCGTCGTGATTATCACGGTATGACTCAACTATCGGATGCCTCTACTGTTGCTTGGTACAAATCGCACAATGCGTGGTGCTGGTAATCCAGAGTGAATACTATAATTTACTCTCCAGTGGCATGCCATCCTGTTATACTCATTCAATCACTGTTATCAGGCCATACGACTGTCATTGTGGTTACCGACATCCCCTAGTACACGCACAAACAAGAACACCGTTCCCATCATAACATGCTCGACGCAATATACCGCTGCCACTGTATGCGAATAAGGCGCTCTCACCATCGGAAGTGTAATATGGCAGTACCTGACACTCCCATATTTTGGCTCACCCCTTGAAATCGAAAATACAGATATCTTTAAGAAGGTATACACGAAATGCTGAACAGTTCGTCCTGGCGATTTTGCCACCTCTCTCCAATGCGCCCGTTGCCATAAGGCTGGAACTTTCCGTTGCTCTCCACACTGTTCCCTTCACGCCTACTCTTGCACCATCGAATGCGTCATTATAAAAATGTGACCGACTTTATCATAACGGAATGCTAATATCATAACATTTATATCATGCATCTACTAACACTACCACTATTGCTACTACTATATCGATTTACTTGCAAATATGTAAACTTTGCCTGTATGTATGCTGCCCATACTCTGTAATATTAATATCTACCTCAACTCCACAAGTGATAGCAAATCGATTCATGGCCTTCAATGCTCCAGCTATATATGTTAGGCTACAGAGTAACTGGCGTTGAGGTTCTTGCTGATATAGCTCTCATACCAAGCCATACATCCCTTTCTACCCTGCAAAAGAAGCGACATCAAAATTCCTCAGGATGTGAATTGCTATTAATGAACAACAACCACCGTAATAAAAAACAGGACTCCTGGAATAGTAAATCCATCAAACAGAATGATGGTGACATGCCTCAAGGTCTCGAAGTTGGCAGCTGAGTGCATGGATGTCATCAGCATGCCATCAGCATGCCAAACTTTTATTGCACATATGCTCAGGTTTTCAAGTGCGCATCTAATACCATGTTGCCTGAAAGGGATCAATATTGGGCAGTTAAATTCAATGAGCGCATAAATATATATAGCACAGGAACGAATGAAGATATATGCGCATAACAGATCAGCACGATTTCTATAACACACCGATAGCTGGGTTCTGAGTGGTTTGCACAAAGAGATGACAAGCTGGGCATAGCACTTACAATGCAAGAACTTCCGCGTCACCACAAACAAGGAAGTAAAAAATGCCCTCCAGAAGTGCAGTGAACGGCGCCACAACTGTAACTCACCTTTGATGTTTCTTGAGCACGCTTTACACGGTCGACAATGAACACCGTTACTATCCCGATCATCAACGGCAACAACAAGTAATTGACGATGACGATGAGACCCCAACTTGTCCACAAGGCATGGGGCACATCGATTGCGAGTTTGTCCCGCTCAGCCACACCGTAGGTGGACTCAATCAATATGATCGTAACGCACGTGGCAGTGGAGAGAAGATGCGCGCACTGCAAAGACAATCGGTCCACATCGCGTGGCTGACCTAGCAAACGCGCATTAACCACCTGCGCTGCGCTGGTCTGCCAAACAGCGGCGTGCACGCGTTGCACCGCCCATCTGAATGGGCGAAACAGTGGTTTGAGGGCTTGTGCAACGCGACGTGTGTCCCATATCTCCTCTGTTTCGTGCATCAGGGCGTTCAAAGCGTCTTGTACACCACAACAGGCGCACTGATCCCACACCACAAACACCTCCATGAGCAAATCAAATGTGAATCACAGTGTTGGCCTACCAAGTGTCCCTTCCCTTACCGCGGTCCTACTCATCATTGACGAGACGACAACGCAGGGTTACCCCGCTTGTACATGATCCTTTGGTGAGGACTGTTGAGCCGTAAACTCGTTGCGCAGGTTGGCCACTCCCTCAGGTAGACACAAACAGATCCATGAGGTTGCTGCAAATATCCATGAGGTTGCATGGAGCAATCCGCTTGTTTTTTGCGGATGGGTGACCTCGTGCAGGTGCACGGCTCGAGTGGACGCACAGATGTAGCTTCAAGAGAGGAGGCATGACAGGTTTTCAAAACGTCATCAAACAAACAACTGGTGGCAAATTTGCATGAGCGCATTTTGCCCAAATCGAATGCACGTTATGCTTTGCTACATGGGCAGTCCAGTTGAGGTGATTATTCGGTTTCAGGTTTCATGTGGGCCCTTGCGGCTTTGCCATACCGCAAGTCCAATGTAGAAGGGACGCGGCCGTCTCCTGACCAGGTGTTGGGGGACCCGAGGAGCTCCCCCTATTGTGTAAAGTAAGGTAAGCATCGCTGACAGGAGCTGCATGACGGCGAGGGCGATGGCTAAGACGAGTATCTGCACAAGCCAACACAACCCATCCAAACCGCTCTGCTTCACTGGGAATGAAGCCGCCCTCGCAGTATCAACAAGTTATCATGACCATGGGATGTGGCTTTGATCATGACAGAAACGATTGATGCACAATCTATTCTACCAAGCGGCTCCATGATTGAGCAGAAATGAGGCTGTCATAAGAACAATTGCGGGGATCCACGAGTGAGCATTGAGATACATACATGGTCACGAAGTTGGTCGCGAGGGAAGGCGTCACAATCAAAACTTGGTAGTGATTGAGCCTCAGCAAGCACTCCGCTCTCATGGGCGTCATACAGGTCGCCGCAAGTAGTGTACCCATGACACTCCGAGTCCACGGCGTTTGCTGGCCCGCATCCTAAATATTCCTGTGACGACATTCCCCTCAGCGAGCCCCGTCCCTTCCATCTCAGCATATGGCAGAGGGATATTCAGAGTGGGGAGAAGCATATACCAGGATATAACAACTCTGACTGTCATCCTAAACGAGTCATACGCATGCATAAACAGGGCGAAGTTATGACATGGAATCATCGCCAGAATTCGACCAGCAGCCAAGAGTTCTTGAGCTTGTTTGGCTTGAGGGCCGCTCCTGGAATGATGAGGTGCTCCTTCTGCCTCTCTACCGTGAAATGGCACCTGTCCCCTGTTGACTGATGGGCAGCTGAGCTATGGCGAGCAGCTGGGGGATGCTTCGCTGTACCTTGTAATCGATGCAGCACTCCACGTCACGCTTGGAGAACATCCGGAGAACCACAAAGAGCATGGCGAGCAGGGCCGTGCCCTGGACCAGGATGTGCTGTGTGCGGCTGACAAGACGCGAGGGCTGAGACGCGTCGACAGAGTGACTCCACGGATGGCGCTTGAGCACGGACTTCCACCATGCACGCCATGTAGTGCTGCGCGCCCCTCCAATGCTCCACGTGGCGCCCCCGCCCCCCTCCAGGGTGCGCGTCTTAGCGCGCAGATGACAGGCCGAATCGGTCAGAGCCTCGCTCCACCGCGCCACGGCCACCCGCGCCTGTCATCCCCACTCATCAGGGATGCCGTCAGTCGTCTTCTCAATGCTTCTCATATTCACGCCGCCCGACTCGACTAGCAGCAGCCCCGTGCATCGAGGCAGCGCCGACATTGCAAGGCAACTCTCCACGTTGCGCACACACTGAATGGCATGAGATCAGCCGACAAAAGCCAGCCCACCATCATCCCAGTGGATGTGAGAAGCAGGGGGGGTATTGGAATCTGCAAGTGACTGCTGATCAGTTTGGTGTAAAGCATGACTGTCTAGACATTGTGTGGCAGTCAGGGTGCTCAAACCCTGAAGGAACCCTAAAGAAACCCTGTGAAACCCTTAGATCTAGATCTGTAGATCTGCTGAACTAATCGTGACCGTTGGATCACATGATGACCATCGATAACACTCAGTATGTGATAGATCGCGGCCCAGTTTATGACACTGGGCCGGATAGTTCATCGGACCATCGCAGGCGTGTCACTGCAGTCGTTATGAACTCGACAGTGACACGTCAGCTCTAATTAGTGAACTTTCACATAGACCGCCCAATCAGTAATGATGGCGCGCTAATGTTCGTGGCGTTTCGTGCTGTGAACTGGTAATGTTCGTGGCATTTCGTGCTGCGAACTGGTATATCTTTTGAGAATGAAAGTTTACGCTCGCTTTTGTGAAAACGAAACTCTCTAATTCCAACAGGTTTTGGGCCCACTTACAGTGTAAGTGTTAACCTACGGTCGTATCACGCAAAATTTTGCTGCGCGTATTCGGAAATGAGTAAGAGACAAGACAAGGCCAAAGTTGTAGAGAGGTCCCCGCCAGATCTGGGTGTGGAACCTACTTATGGCGAACTTTCGGAGGAAAGGAAGCCTGATGGACTTTCAGTAGGGGAGGACTCTGCAGCGCTGACTACTCTTATCGATGAGAGGCAGCAACAGCTATTTTCGCAGCAAGACGCGCGTTTAAATGAGCTTATGAAAATGGTTCAAGTCCTGGCACAAGCAGTGCCCCAGTTGGCTGCGAATCAGAATGCGGGGACAGGAAATGCTATTGCGTCTCCTGAGGCCGCGGAATCCGGTATGTCTGGTTCCAGTGTTAAGTCTCGCGTTGCGAGTGGTACCGTGGGCGTACCTTTGCCTCTTCTGACGGATATGTTGAAGGGGTTCAAGTCTGACCAACTTTATTCTGGTCAGGACGCAGAAAATGACAGCAAGTGGCTGGAGTTCCGGGGTAAAATTGTGCCGTGTTTGCGTCATCGGGCACTGGCGTTGCTCTTATCGGACGCGCGCGACTTGGAGGACATCAAGAAGGACGAGCAGTTCTCGGTGGCAGCGAATCAGTTGTTTCACGACTTTCTATCGGCCGTGACTTCCAAGACGGCGAACGCGGTTGTTCAAACGTACAGCGCTGAGGCGGACGGTGTCTTAGCCTGGCGGCAGCTAATTAAAATGCGTCGGAGCACGGGTTCTGCGTACTTTGTGGGGCAGGTCAAGACTCTGCTTGATGACACGAAGAGGTTTGCGACGCTCGCTCCCCCACTGCCGGGCTTTCTGAATGCGAGGCAGGTTCTCGACAGAGTGGAGGAATATGCGTGCACGAGCAAATTCCTGCCGAACGTTGAGAAATTTCATGTCGCCAGCCTGGAGGCAGTGTTTGTGGCTATGGTACTGAACTCCTTGAACCCGGCGTATGTGCATATTCGCACTATGTTCTCTGGGGACGAGCTGCCGTCGTTCCAGAAGCTGAACGACGCGGTATGTGACCACTACGACAACGTCATCGCGACTTCTGCAGCAGCAATGGAGACGGGTGCTGGAATCGTGGAGGACCGTCGTGAGCAGCACCCTGGTGTGGATGATACTGGCGAGGCTCTATTTGCAATCTCTGAGCTGGTAGAGGACAGTGTGGTTGCCAGCTTCTCTGACGACCTACCACAATTTATTTCTGGCCTGGAGGACACCGTGACTCCGGTGCATCTGGTCTTTGGGGGTGACTCTGGTAAATCTGACTTGGTGGACCCTCCATCCTCTGGACTCACCCTCTCCAACGACTATTCGGTGCTGGAGAGAGTGTTGGCGGTGCCTACTGATGCTACTGCTTGCTGTGCTAAGGTGGCCGGAGGGGTGGTGGATCCTGACCTGCGGGTTGCGCTCCGCTCCACTATAGACAAGAGCGCTGTTCTGGATTGTGGCGCCACCAAGCACATCTTCGACTCTATGAAGGTGTTCACCGAGGATGATGATGGTAACCACTTTGGTGACAACTTTGATGACAACTTTGATGACTCCATCCCCGATCTGGACTCGGGCTCCGACTCGCATAAGGATGATGATCCCGAGGCTTGTCAGCTTGGACTATCTAGACATCCTGAGCTTTATCCTGGACTACGAGTGGATATCTTGACAACCTATCCCGTGATGATCAAATGAAGATTGAAGGGGCACCATCCCCATAAACTGGAGCTGGAGGGGCACCATCCCCATAAACTGGAGCTGGAGGGGCACCATCCCAAGAACTGGGTATTGCTGACTGAAGGGGCACCATCCCAAGAACTGGGTATTGCTGACTGAAGGGGCACCATTCCCAAGAACTGGCAGTAGGATAGCTAGACAGTCACCCTTTAGAAGGGGTATTGGAATCTGCAAGTGACTGCTGATCAGTTTGGTGTAAAGCATGACTGTCTAGACATTGTGTGGCAGTCAGGGTGCTCAAACCCTGAAGGAACCCTAAAGAAACCCTGTGAAACCCTTAGATCTAGATCTGTAGATCTGCTAAACTAATCGTGACCGTTGGATCACATGATGACCATCGATAACACTCAGTATGTGATAGATCGCGGCCCAGTTTATGACACTGGGCCGGATAGTTCATCGGACCATCGCAGGCGTGTCACTGCAGTCGTTATGAACTCGACAGTGACACGCCAGCTCTAATTAGTGAACTTTCACATAGACCGCCCAATCAGTAATGATGGCGCGCTAATGTTCGTGGCGTTTCGTGCTGTGAACTGGTAATGTTCGTGGCATTTCGTGCTGCGAACTGGTATATCTTTTGAGAATGAAAGTTTACGCTCGCTTTTGTGAAAACGAAACTCTCTAATTCCAACAGGGGGGCCGTGACAAGATACCACCAATTCATACATATTCCCAACCCAGATGCAAAGCAGCATGGAAAGATGACACGATGTGAGCGATCATCGCCCAACAATTGTTGGTCCTTGGGTAACGGAGTGAGCGGACCCTGCTGGCATGCCCCCCAGTGGCTCATGGTCGATGGATGGGACCCGTTCGTCCATGGTGATGCCATGAATACAGTCACACCACACGGCATGGACACCCCATGGCAAAAATCTAAAAACATGCCGGCACCTAAGTGCTCCCCGCAAACACACACTATCATTTTGCGGCCACGTTGTGCCAATGGAGTCGGACCAACGATAAGCACGTACACACTGAGCGGCGTGATGCCCACTGACAAAAGCCAGCCCACCATCATCCCAGGGGAGTGAAAAGCATTCAGGGATTTTTCAGCTGTACATCAGACAAATGGAATCTACCCGACCCAGGGGGCATTTTGTGCCCCTCGCTCGCACGGGCCGCATAGGGAATTTTTAATAGGAAGCATCATTGAAGAAGGGGGAGAGAGTCAGGGAGAGACTGGTGGGAGGAGGGGGTGAATGCGAAGAGAACGGGAGAGAGCAAAGGAGAGTTACCATACAGCAAGATACCAAGACACAGACTCATGACACAGCTGTACTGTCGTCGGGACCCTCCTGCCGCCCTTCCTTGTTTAACAGCTACAGTCACAATGACTATAGGTTGCTGAGTCTACCGGTGTGGCACTCGCATAACGCCAACGACCAAGGGGAGTTAAGCAGAGCTCGAGACTCTGGGCCAATGAGCCAGACTGTGCACCTGCACCTGATACCTTGGGCGCGGACTCGACTTTGCTCTTAGGGGAAGGGCTCAGGGACAGTGGTTGCTTGGGCTGCGGGTGTGAAGAGGGGCATGCTCCGGCTTTAGTTCGAGTATCTGTCGTCTGACAGCTCTTGCGGCCCTCAGACAAGTGCATAGGGGTAAGAATGAGAGACAGAAGTTGGAGCACGCAGGGCTGGCCGTGAGTCATCTCGCTATCATCCCAGTGGATGTGAGAAGCAAATCAGGAACAGGGCGAGGCTGTGTCAAGATACCACTCACACACACACACCTAGACCAATGCAAAGCAGCATGCATGGATGTATGTATGTACCTATTGTACACACACTGAACGGCATGAGATCGGCAAGCAAAAGCCAGCCCACCATCATCCCAGTGGATGTGAGAAGCAAATCAAGAGCAGGGCGGGGCCGTGACATGATACCACAAACACATACATATTCCCAACCCAAATGCAAAGCAGCATGGAAAGATGATACGATGTGACCGATCGTCGCCAAACAATTGTTGGTCTCTGGGTTACGGAGTAAGCGGACCCTGCTGGCATGCCCCCCAGTGGCTCCCGGTCGATGGATGGGACCTATTGGTCCATGGTTATGTCATGAATATTGTACACACACACACACTTTGCTATCGGGGTGAAGCAGGGTGTGGCCCAGGGCATTAAGGAGCGTTGCGCCCGCTTCCTACGCGGCGAGTGGGAGGGGCTGCATGCGGAGGTGCCGGGGGATCGACGAGCTGTGGCCGAGGCGGATGAGGAACGGGTGCTGCGAGATGCTGTGCGATTGGTGAAGGCGGGGCAGCTGGGAAAGGCAGCGAAGAGGCTGGAGTTGGCCAAGCTGGCACCAGCGACGGAGGAGACGTTGCTGAAGCTGGAGCGGTTGCACCCGGCTGGGACAGGCAGGAGGCAAGATGTGGGAGAGGATCGCCGGCGGGAGCTTCGGGGGCAGGCGCTTGAGCTGGATGAGAAGACGTTTGATGATGTAATGCGTAATCTGCCGCGGGCCTCGGGACCGGGCAGCTCTCAGTGGCGCTGGGAGCATATGTGGGCGGTCCATGTCTCTGGTGGGCGAGATGCACTGTTGGAGGTGTGCAACCATCTGGCGGCAGGTCGGGCCCCGGCGGGGGTTCGGGAGTGGTTGGCAGGCGCTAGGTTAGTGGCGTTGCTGAAGGACGTCCTCGGCGTCAACGGCCGGCCCATTGCGTGTGGCGAAGTTCTCCGGAAGCTAGTGGCGAAGGTCATATGCAGGCAGCGTGCGAAGGCCCTCAGGGCTCGATTTTGTGGGCGTCGACAGGATGATGACCATGGTGGACTGCGGGCGGCCCAGATTGGGGTTGCGGTGAAGGGAGGGGCGGACCTGGGGGTCCACACTGTTCAGGCGGCCTTGGATCGGCACCCGGAATGGGTCTGTGTTAAGGCAGATGCCAGGAATGCCTTCAATGCGGTGCACCGTGAGGCAATGTTTGAGGCTATCGAGCGGGACTTCCCGGAGCTGTGGGCATGGACGGACCTTTGTTATGGGGTGGATGCGAACCTGGGGTTTCGGCTGGGGGCGTTGATGGCTCGGTGAAGCGATTTGTCAAGTCGAAGGAGGGCACGCAGCAGGGGGACCCCCTGGGGCCACTTTACTTGGCTGCCCCGTTGCAGGTGGTGCTGGAGCGGGTTCAGGAGGGACACCCTAGCGTGGTCACCTTTGCCTACTTGGATGACGCTTTCTTCCTGGGCCCTCCGGTTGAAGCGGCGCTCGCGTATGAGACTTATATGGAGGAGGCAGTGGCGATTGGCCTGGATATTCAGCCGGTGAAGTCAGCGGCTTTCGCCTGAGGGGGACGCCAGTTGCTTCGAGGCCGGGATGCCGGGTGCACGGGGGGAGCTGGACTTCATCGATGTCTTGGGGGTGCCGGTGGGGAAGGCAGAGGCGGTAAGTGTGGAGATGTTGAAGAAGGTGGAGGAGCTATGTGGCATCTTGCCCCTCTTGAACAAGCTTGGGCATGCACAGGCCCAGGGGCTCCTGCTTCGATTCTGTGCCCACCCGAGGCTGGGGTTCTGGCTGCGAGGTGTGCCGCCGGAGATGATGCGGGAGGCGGCTGAGGAGCATGACAGGAGGATGCAGGGGGCGTTGCGGGACTTGATGCCTGGCGATGGATTGGGCGTGGCATTCCTGTGAGTTTGCCACCCTCCCGCATGGGATGGGCCTGACTAAGGCGGCGAGGGTGAGCAGTGCGGCCTGGCTTGGTGGGTTTGCGCAAGTCTGG